>JAMQGT020013523.1:0-146933 GCA_024447675.2 Pterophyllum scalare
GAAGTGTCAATATTTTGTGTGGCCACCATTATTTTCCAGAACTGCCTTAACTCTCCTGGGCATGGAGTTTACCAGAGCTTCACAGGTTGCCACTGGAATGCTTTTCCACTCCTCCATGATGACATCACGGAGCTGGCGGATATTCGAGACTTTGCGCTCCTCCACCTTCCGCTTGAGGATGCCCCAAAGATGTTCTATTGGGTTTAGGTCTGGAGACATGCTTGGCCCGTCCATCACCTTTACCCTCAGCCTCTTCAATAAAGCAGTGGTTGTCTTAGAGGTGTGTTTGGGGTCATTATCATGCTGGAACACTGCCCTGCGACCCAGTTTCCAGAGGGAGGGGATCATGCTCTGCTTCATTATTTCACAGTACATATTGGAGTTCATGTGTCCCTCAGTGAAATGTAACTCCCCAACACCTGCTGCACTCATGCAGCCCCAGACCATGGCATTCCCACCACCATGCTTGACTGTAGGCATGACACTTATCTTTGTACTCCTCACCTGATCGCCGCCACACATGCTTGAGACCATCTGAACCAAACAAATGAATCTTGGTCTCATCAGACCATAGGACATGGTTCCAGTAATCCATGTCCTTTGTTGACATGTCTTCAGCAAACTGTTTGCGGGCTTTCTTGTGTACAGACTTCAAAAGAGGCTTCCTTCTGGCGTGACAGCCATGCAGACCAATTTGATGTAGTGTGCGGCGTATGGTCTGAGCACTGACAGGCTGACCCCCCACCTCTTCAATCTCTGCACTCCTGCGATCTGCATCTTTCAGAGACAGCATTTGGATGTGACGCTGAGCACGTGCACTCAGCTTCTTTGGACGACCAACGCGAGGTCTGTTCTGAGTGGACCCTGCTCTTTTAAAACGCTGGATGATCTTGGCCAATGTGCTGCAGCTCAGTTTCAGGGTGTTGGCAATCTTCTTGTAGCCTTGGCCATCTTCATGTAGCGCAACAATTCGTCTTTTAAGATCCTCAGAGAGTTCTTTGCCATGAGGTGCCATGTTGGAACTTTCAGTGACCAGTATGAGAGAGTGTGAGAGCTGTACTACAAAACTGAACACACCTGCTCCCTATGCACACCTGAGACCTAGTAACACTAACGAGTCACATGACATTTTGAAATGACAAGCAGTGCTCACTTTGGTCATTTACAGGTGTAGTCTCTTAGGGGTGTACTCACTTTTGTTGCCGCTGGTTTAGACATTAATGGCTGCATATTGAGTTATTTTGAGGGAAGAATAAATTTACACTGTTATATAAGTTGCACACAGACTACTTTTCATTGTGTCAAAGTGTCATTTTGTCGGTGTTGTCCCATGAAAAGATATACTTAAATATCTGCAGAAATGTGAGGGGTGTACTCACTCTTTTGATACACTGTACAATGACCGGGAAGAACATATTCCTTCCAACTAATCATATGTTATGTACGTGGCTTGAGACTGGCCACATAAGCAGCACACCAAAGGTGGAAGAGGAGATGTTGTAGGCCTTAGCCTGCTGTGGAGTGAAATCTAAATTCATGCCTGCACCTTCAGACTCAAGATATAAAACATCGTATCTATTTAATGATCATAGAAGGGGTCCCCTTCACCAAAGAAACAAAAGCACGAAGCAAAAAGACAACGTGACCGGCATCTTAATAACATGTCATCCTCTTCCTCCTCACATCAATCATCATCTCTTGAGCTGAAGTCAGGCTCTAACACATAAGAACGTGCATAAATATGCTTATTTATTTTATTTATTGTTGCAATTACTTATTGTCAGTAGATTAGGCATGCGTCCCTCTGGACAGTTGACACTGAGCTGGCTAAAGAACAACAACAGCTGGTTATAAGCTAATATTATGCCAGCTAACAAGTATCCTAAAACTCACACTTTCCCTCTGATAAACACTTGGATTGCATTCTCACGTCATGTGAGTTTATTCACTGTGTCAGAGTCCAGCAAAGTTGCATCTCCTTCAAAGGCAGTTTCAGTAACGCTGGCTAACAGTGGCAAAAACAGCAGCACTTACCAATAGAAAAGTTCCAAATATGCTCAACAGTTCACCTCAGTATGCCCAAAGGCATGCTTTGGGCCAGTGAAATCCCTGTTATTATTGTGAGTGCTGTTTCAGTTACCTGCATGTTTGTTGTGGAGCTTAGCTTCCAATGGGTATAGACAACATGTAATATCTAAACAGCACGTAAAAACATGTAAGGGGAAATCTGAATTGAGTTAAAAAAAATGTCCACAGTTATGTTATAACTCAAGAAAATTCAGACAACTTAGTGTTTTTCAGTGTACATGGAGTAGGTACAGGCAGATAGAGAACCTTATATTCAAACAGTAATAGGCTACTTTTGGTTTTTTTCTAGGTTAACTGGCCACGAGCTAAGCTTGTTATCTTGTAATCAATACATTCCAGTAAGCAGTAAGCTTTTCTAGCTTTCTGCCAGACAAAGGGTGGAGGAAACCTGGCAAGGCTGATTTGCACAGATATTACCTGAGTCAGTCTAGAAAATGCAAAAGGGCTCTACGGCTTATCAACCTGGCAAAAGGCACCACCTGGCCTAGAAGATTCTCAGTTACTGAATTAGTTTTATACAACTCTGGTTTTAATGTTGTATTTATTACCTGAGCCACTGATAGCAGTTGTAAGGGTTATCATTTTTTTTTTATCTTGTGTGTTCCTTTTTCAAATAGTGGCTTCTTACTCTATAATACAATAACAACACATTTAAATGATTGAACCCTGTAAAAATAAGTATAAAAATAAAGTATTTTGCTGCAATTTTCCAGGAAAATTTGTTCAACCAAAAAAGAGTGAAAAAATAAATGAATGACTGGACAAATTTTCAAGATTTAATTTAAATTAAGTTAAAAATAATCAGATTTTTAGTTGTGAACATTTTCAGAATAAAGCTTGTCAGTTTTATGTGCCGCTTTCTGCGTTTACAAGGCATCATATTCAACACGGGAATGTGTTTGAAAGCACAGCTTTTACGCTATTCGCTTGTTAACTTGCAGGATCAAAGGTCTTTTATGAGTTATCACTGGAATTTGCTCCCAGTGCGCTCACTCAGTGAGTCAGGGGCAGGCGCACAGTGCGACAACACATTGACGGCTCCAGCGCTGCTCCTTCACATTCAAAACCCCGGCAGACATGGACGACCTCTACGAAACAGCAGATCACAAAGATGCGCCGGCAGGACGCCGCGATCGAGTTGACAACTCTGAGAACTCAGGTGAGGAGCGCAACTCACCGGACTACATGAAAATCAGGGACGGGGACAAACACAGCGACTCCTCTTCTTCATCCAGCGACGATGAGGAAGGTAAATCGAAAGAGAAAAAAGTGGTGCAGGCACAGGTGCTGGAGGTGAGCGGCGCGGCGCACAACGGATCCAGGCGCTCATCCTCCTCCTCAGAGTCCTCCGCCGAAGAGGATAACGCCGAAGATGGGATGCTGATGGCTTACAGCCACCCTAAAATTGACCCGGAGCCGCAGGAGTCTGTCGACTACACCCTTAAAACTCTGGACACTGTCACTTTGGATGAAACCAGCTCCGCGCCGGCTGATCCTAACCAGCCTAACGTCGCCTTGTACATTAAGGTAAGAAATGCACTGACAGAGAAAAATGAGAAAAGACTCTGCAGGGTTGACACAGGTCATGCAAGAAAATATGACTTAACCTCAGTGTTCAGCATGAGCCTTCAGGTGGGTGAAATTTCACTACCAGTACTTGTTGATGAAGGGGGGAAAAAAAGACTCTGGGGCCACGTCCTGTTGAAGAAACATCTCTCAACCAGTCGGAGAGCAAGGAGGAGTTCTATGGCAATAAAACAGGCTCTCATCATTTGCTCTTGTGCATACAAATATAATATAATGATAAAGGGTGTAACTATTATTCAAAAATGTAACCGACCTCTTTAAGCCTCTGTATTGTTACTGGTTAAGTCTAAATAATCATAGGGGTATTTATATTTCAGTATAAGAGTTACTAAGCAGTAATAAGCATGTGTGTAAAAATAATGCATAAGCAGTAATTTCTTTGTATTTAGACCTTTGTGTGTGACCAGAGGCACTCTGATGTAATAATTAACTTGTTCACTTTGGTCATAGAAGCTAGGGGTGAACTCTACGCCTGAGCAAATCCGTTCTTACTTTGTGTGAGAGCTGCTTTCCTAAGTGCACTATCAGCTACTGCAGGGGTCACTTTGCTGATTAGGCTGCTGACATAAAGTCAATGAACACTAAGGGTAATGACAACTGTTTTTATTTAATCTTAAAATTGCCATGTTTTCCAGTACGAACCATTGTTGGGTAAGATGGTGAATAGCCTGCTATCAACATAGATGAGATGAGTTTGAGTTTCCAGCTGTGTTGCATGTCATAATCTTCCTCCTCCACATATTTCCTGTCTGCCTTTTCACTATTCACTCCACCATAAAACCAAAATCTCCTTTGTTATAAGCTTCAGCAATAATTTTTAAAAAAGTTAAGTAAAAAACAACCAATTGCAGTTTCCTGTCTAGTTTAGGGTGCACAGTTTTTGTCTGTGTAGCAAGCTGGAAGAGCACTGGTGGGATTTGAAAGCTCACCTGTACAAAGCTACACATTTTGCACACAGGCACATGCTATATTTTTGTCATTATATCACAATTATGATAAACATGGAACACAGTTCACTATGGAAGACCACGGAAGTGATAACACTCTTAGACCTTCAAGAAAAACTGCCCCACCCTCTGTCCTTTATCTATCTTTCCATGGGCTCATGTCCCAACTGTTTAATCATCAACAATGGCCATAAACTCAACACGAGCTCTGCCATAAAAGTAGGAAGGCGAGTTATGAGCTCATGTTTCTGTGGTGAAAATTAAAGTGGGCTGCTACAGACTATCATTGCTATCACTAACACACATTTTTACCAGCTCACTGTTTTTGAAGCTGTGCGATGAGCTCTGTTTAGGATAACACTAACTGTACAAGACTCTTCAGCAGTCTCTGAAGGTTAGACAACTGAAACAAACAGTTTGATAAACACATTTGGGCCAGTGTGTGCCAGTACACGAGCAACGTTCAGATACTCCCCTTCACCTTAATTCTGGAAAGACACAATTTTCTGTTACAGTTTGATGTTGATGGTGAATGATTAGCCCGGCGAGTCAGTGATTTGAGCTTCCCTTTGTCTCAAAAGGATCGAAACGCCAAAGCCATATCTTAGAAACCACAAATGTTTCCATTATTATTGATTTAGATTTTTGGTTTAGAAATCCATGACAAGAAAAGACATTTTGGGGAATACATTTACTCACTGTTTTAGCAAGAGTTAGATGAAAAGAAAAATGCAGTTTCTGTGGTTGTACACTAAATGTAAAGACTGGGAAAACAACAGTTAGTCTGATTCTGTGTCTGAACAAAATCCACCTCTTAAGCCTATTAATGAACTGGTCTTACTTCCTTAATCCAGTTTTTAAACCAATTTATGGGGAGAATTACAAGCTACAGGTGAATAAAAGTCTGGGTGGTAGAAACAAAAGAAATGAATTATAAAACCTCAGGAAAAATAATTATGTACCAGAATGCTTAATGGGTGTTAGACAGAGTTACTGTACTTATACCTGTTTCCAGTCACTGCTCGGCTGTGAATACATTTGAGATTTGAAGAAATCTTCTCATCTAGACTTTGGTTAAAAAAAAAAAAAAAATATATATATATATATATATATATATATATATATATATATATACAGCTCATTATTATCCTCATTTGGGTGTCATTCAAGTCAGCAACTTTGCAACCCTAAAATAACACATTCAGAGACTGCTCAAGATTTTTCATCCTGAACTCTGATAATGAACACCTTTTTCCTCTGCAGCTCTGCTTAATTGGTTTGTGTTGCATGTTCCAATGTCAGCCAGGAGAGGGAGCTGCTCTATAAATAGAAACAGTTAAAATGTTTTCCTCCAGCCGACCCATCTGTCTCTCCTTTGCTGTTTTCATCTACTGTAGCTTTCTTTCTTGGATCTATCGCTCATGAGCCACACACAATACCACCCAGCTTCCTCACCGTGTGCCAAATGTGCCTGCTTTTTTGTGTTTTTGTAGCCTCTTTCTGTAAACAAATGCTAATTTTTGCCTTAAAACTGCAGCCATGCATCAATAATTTAGAGAGGAATCTTCTCCGGTCTGCTGCTGGTGATCAAATATAACCTGCCAGAGTCAAACACATGTGAACATGAATTAAATATAAATGCTGCTGCACAACTACTCCGAAACTGATGGAGCGACAGCCGCAGAATCTCAAAGTGACACAAGTAGCGTCCCATTTTTGTCAATGTTGTAAGATGGGAGTATATATTATTGATGGTTTGTGCATTCTGGAAAGGTCTCATCAGTTTCATCAATTTGGCAAAAAAAAAAAAAAGAAATAGGCAATGTGTAATTGTCGAAAATGTTGAAAAATAAATGCATGAGGTTTGGGACATACAGATAAGGGAGCATGTGCTGGCAGTGATGCGATTTTGATGGCTGGTTTGGTTGCAGTGGTGGGAAGAGAAAGATGGGACTCCACCCCCTGGTATAGACTGACACCTGTTTCCCACTTTGTGTCAGTGAGATCTAACTCTGCTCTCCATCTGTGTCTAAATCAGAGCACAGGGCTCTAACTATCACTCAGACTGACTGTCAGTCTCACCCGGAAGACACAAACAAAGGAGAAAACTGCCTTTACAGCTGCAAACAGTGGTGAAGGTGAAGGGGAACAGAATTTCCTCAGGTGTGACAAGAGGATAATCTCAGAGAAGATAAAGTTTCTCCTCCTTTTTTCCCAGAAGATGTAGCGCTCCAAGGGCAATAAAGGACAGTAGTTTTTTTTTAGTTTTTTTTTTTTAAATTAAAGAGTAGATTTAACTGCCAGAAAGAGGAATCATGTCTGATGAAGACAGAGAACCTGATATTGAACTTTTTGTAAAGGTAAGACAGACACAAAACTACGATTGCAGTAAGGTTTGGATAAAATTAGAGACTAAGTATCACCTGAATTTCTCAAATGAGCATTGCTGTGGGGTACGGAGCACTTGTGTAATCCAATAGCGGAGGTAGAGTTACAGCCGCACCGGCACAGCGTGCCCTACACTGAGCCAGGATGGTTGTGACAGTGATACTGAAGCTGCTTGTTGAGGGTGAGAAGCTCACATCGGACCATGCAGTGGTACTGTTACTTCAGTCCACACCTTTAAAGTAAGGACTGAATTATGCAATCAGCAACACAAATCTGTCTAATGCCACTGATGTAGAGTCAGTGACGTTGCATAAAAGACAGGGCACTCATAGGATCCTGAATTGAATTGAAAGTATAGATGTTGGCAGAAGCAGAACTCCCAGGGGGTAAAAACTTTCTATAATCTGTAACTTTTAAAATTGCTACCAAGAGACTTGCTTGTTGAAGGACCTTTCTAGAAAGCTGTTTTTATTGTGGATAACATGTAGGGATAATAATCTTGGAAATGAAAGCCACTGATTTTGAAACAGGTAATAATAAAGTGAAAACAAAATAAAATAAAATAAATAAAAGAACAGCTTGAAAGTGGCACCTTCAGTGGACACAGCAAAGGTGTTTTGTTCTCTATAAAAAGGTTTGCATCAGGTCCTCTGAGGAATCACAGAGGCAGATGAATATACCTGAGGTAGGTGGAAAAGCGAATGTGCCGTCTGGCTGCACAGTCCCAATTAGCTGGTGTATAGTCTGACTTTCTACAGGCACCTCTGAGGTCAGCTAGTTAATTTTAAGGTCTTTGATTTAGTTTCTAAGCTGCCATTTTTTTCATTAAATTATATTCTTAATGAAATTAAGCTCCCTCTTGGAGTGTCTGTGATGCACAAATATATGTCAAGAGACTGCAATCCTAATATTAGTTTATTTTTCATGCTGCCATCTAGAAATATCAGAGAACTGTCATATTCTACTCTCCGCATACAGAAATTAGGCTACCAACTGTGACTAGTTATTGAAATCTTCCGTGCACAGCAGGGCGGACTGAATCTCCTCTTGAAATTAGAGCATTGTGTTTTGAATGAATGTAGTAGCAATGTGACAGATGGTGTCAGTATATGTATATATATCAGAACCCTATTCATGGATCTCAGGATTTAGAGGATTTTCTAAAATTGTTATTAATTTTCTCTAATATAAGTCTTTCAACCTCAACAGCACATATCGCCTCTGTTACTTATGTGCAATGATGTATAATTTATTTAAATCAAGCCAGAGGTTTGCATTCCAATGAACTGCAAAGACAAGCTGAGATATAAATGTTTAAATTGATCAGTATTAAATGATTAGTTATATTTTTGCTTGTTAAAATGCATGCTTAGACAAACTAAGGCCACCAAAACCCACCCAGTTATAGCATAACAGTATGCAATGGATCATATGACGTGAGACCCACACACACACACACACACACACACACACACACACACACACACACACACACACACACACACACACACACACACTCATCACCATCTGATCACTCAGCGTTCCTCAGGTCTACTGGCCCAGCTTGTGTGTGACAGCTTTTGTCCTCTATGTTCTAGATGTTGATTGGCTATTATCTGAGGCCTGTGTATTGTGTTACCGCCACGAGATTGAGCCTGGCCATAACAATACACAGACAGAAGCATCACATGCATACAGGCAGCATTACAGCAATGAGAGCATCAATGGCTGGCGTCCATACAGTTGGCTCAGCTACTTTCAGCCTGAT
Source organism: Pterophyllum scalare (assembly GCA_024447675.2). Taxonomy (NCBI): domain Eukaryota; kingdom Metazoa; phylum Chordata; class Actinopteri; order Cichliformes; family Cichlidae; genus Pterophyllum; species Pterophyllum scalare. Next base: position 8,779 of record JAMQGT020013523.1, read on the forward strand.
GGACCTTTTTTTCTGGTCTTTACTGGAAGCTGTTTACTGATGAATGACTTGTGTGGTGAATGGCAAAATATTTTTCACATGTTTGTAGTAACTTGTGTTTTGAAGTGATTGATGGTGCATCTAATTATTTGTTATACTGGCTATCTAACAATTTTATGCATGTAATAAAATTCATCTTCTCTTCTAATGACTTAAGGTGGTGAATGACTCCACGTGTCACTTCTCATCCTAATGACCGGGAGGTCACTGTACTCATATATTTCCTGTGTTGTGGGCTTCTGTGTGACTGCAGGCTTGCAGGTCGAATGCTGCACTCTGTGCCCGAGGGTTCAATGAACCAGCCGATTAGAATCACCGTGTATAATTCAGAAGGTTCAGTGGATCAGATGTCACTGCTGGTGCTTCTCTGAGTATCCATGCATGCCGACACGTAATATCACTGCATGTATGCAAGCATGTGATGAAGGAAGTGATTCTATGTAGCTTTGTCATCAGAAGACATTTGGTAAAATTACTTTATCTGACAGCAAGACTGTGCTGTTCCTGTTATATAACAAAAACTGTTTGGGCACTACAAAGCATAAGAAGTTATATATGTTATACTTTAGCCGAGCTTCTACTTTACACTTCTAATCTACTACAGCGAATAGGCAGATAATCCATTAATTAGTTAATCTGCATTTCAGACAGTTTTAATTTCTTCCTGGCAACAACAACAACAACAACAAAAAAATTTTGTTCTGACTGATCAAAAGTTTCAGTGAACAGGTTTGGCCTGGTCACATTCAAGGTCATATTCTCTCCTAGGCCTGGACCACTTTCAACACGACCCGCTATTTTTAGATCTTTCAGTGGAAGTCCTGTTATGCCACCTTGCATCTCCACTAGTGTGTCAAAATAGCAATCCTTCCACTTGATTTTCATCTTTGGGAAGCGAATGAAGTGGACAGAAGGGCCGATCTTGTGAATCAGGCAGGTAGTAAGTGAGGACTCTGTTGGTGCAAAAAAAAAAAAAAAGCATTTTCAGTACCAATTTGTACCAGCACATGATGGCACCTTGGCACACACCCCAGTTCTGGTCATTATGCCAATTTTAATTTGGCTGAGCTCTCATTCAGCATCATCTTCTCGTGCACTTATGTAGTGCAGCTATCTGCAAGGCTGCTGTTTTTAGATCGCTACACAAAAACCTTGTCATGGTCCACTTGCACTTGTGCCTCTGCACTGCACACTAAATCTCCTCTAGTATGTCAAAACAGTGATCGTTCAACTTCCATCCATCCATCCATTCTCTTCCGCTTATCCTTTTGAGGGTCGTGGGGGGGCTGGAGCCTATCCCAGCTGACATAGGGCGAGAGGCAGGGTACAGTACACCCTGTACAGGTCACCAGCCTGTTGCAGGGCCTGATCGTTCAACTTGATTTTTATTTACAGGAAGTGAATGAAGCTATAGGGAGCAGAATCTGGTGAGTCATCCAGGTGGTAAAGAAAATTTTGTTGCCATGGACAGAAACCTTCCTCTACTTGCAATGCACTTTGAACAGGCTCAAGATAGCATGCTGACACACACCCCAGTTCATCCTCCATCTGAAATTTACAGCAGTTTGCAACAGAAGTTAATTTGAGTCCTGTGACGAAATTGCAGAGCACGCAGTTTAAGTGGTCAGAAGAGGATTTCCAGTAAGGAAACTAAAAATAGCACACATGGCTGAGAAAATGACCTTGAACATGAGAATGGCCAAAAGTAAATCAGGCAAGGCCTTTTACTTTTAAGGACCCAACTCAGAGCTTTTTGATCACTGCGCAACTGTACTGTCAAAATAAACAACCGAGGACACACCTTCTCCAGCATCAGCAGAGCATAGTGTCATTTGAAAAAACTTTACATCCATCTAATTATTCCAATTCATTTCTCATCTATTTATATAGTACCGCTTCACATCAGTAATCATCTCAAGACCCTATCATTAGAGATATTAGCGAGAGAAACCCAACAATCCCCTGTCAGCAAGTACCTGGTGACAATGGGGAGGAAGAATCTTCTGACTTAACCAGACTCAGAGAGGGCCTGAGGCATAAGTATGCACTTCATACTGCCTGCCATGAATAGTTAGGATGAAAAAAAAAAATCATAGACAGAGAAAAAGAGCAACAACACAACAGACAATCCAACAAGAAATACTCAGTGGGAAAATGCAGCTTCAGAAACCGGAGGCACATGCAGAAATGTGCAGGGAGACAGAACAAAGACTGCAGTAGAGACAAGACACAGTCTTAATGGCCTGTAATAAATGCATGGACAGAAAGAGAGGAGAAGAGATCCAGCTTGTAAAGTAGGAGGCAAATATCATCCTTAAAGCACTGTCTGTCCATGTTACTGAACGACTCTAAAAATCCTCTGCCTGCTACAACAGTATTATGTTATTTAAACTTTAGTGTACTGGGAATAATGAGCCAATCATGTATTACATAATTATTGAAAATTAGCACTGGTCATTATTCTGCTAAGTGGTTGCATTTTTATCTGGTAGCTGTCATGCAATAATAAAACAAAAAGAAGTGGATATTTCCTTCATTGTTCAGTGTAAATATGCACTTCATACCAGATTTTATGTGGACAGACTGCAGACTTGGTTTGACTCTGAACTTATCATCAATCTGTCACAATGACCTATTATATGTCACTTATTTGAATCCCCATATCAGGTAAATTGCAAGTTAACACTTATCGCTTCAGATAACAGGTGCCTTATCCTTATATATATTGTTACTAGCAAGGTTGCAAAGTGTGACATACTTGATTTCTGCAGCAGTAGCCACTGAGTGTTTGGCAGCAAGCTCTAGTAACAGGTAGGAGGTGTGTCCTTCAAGTCAAACCCCTCATGTGGTGCAAATCATTTACTCCTAAACTATACTGCTGTCCCACAGCTTTGCAGTAAACGTTACAAACATACTAGTGAAAAATGCTGAATTATAACGCTGAGAAACCCACTGCTGCTTGTGTGTGGCTTCTTATGCTTTTTCACAGTATGTTCCAAGTCATAAGTCTTTACACCTTTTGTTTGCGTACAGGCGGGCAGCGATGGAGAAAGCATCGGCAACTGTCCCTTCTCCCAGCGCCTCTTCATGATCCTTTGGCTCAAAGGAGTCATGTTCAACGTCACAACCGTCGACCTCAAGAGGTGAGGGTACAGAGAGGCAAGCTTGCAAACGCAAAAACATGCTAACTTTGTTCCTCACGGTGTTCTGCTTTCTGTGTGTCCCCTGCAGAAAGCCGGCAGATCTGCACAACCTGGCTCCAGGGACGCACCCTCCTTTCCTGACCTTCGACGGAGAGGTCAAGACAGACATCAACAAGATTGAAGAGTTTCTTGAGGAGACACTCTGTCCTCCAAAGTAAGTCAACTAGAGAGTTTTACAACAGAGTATCAGATTATACCACCGACTACACATATCCTGGTTTGGCTGGATTTATTTCACTTCAGCAGCACTGCTGAAAGAACAGGAAACTCTTTAGTCCAGTAAAAGAGTGCTGGATTTGATGGAGGCTGACGTTAACAGAGATTACTGTTTGTTGTTTATGGCTTCTGCAAATCTATTTTGAATTGATATACAATGCAATGTATGTGCTCCAGATATTTTTGGCACATTTAATTCCTAAAAACAAAAACTTTAAAACTCTACATCCAAAACTTTATTAACAAAAGTGGCAGTTTTTGTATCATTTTAGTAAAAGAGTTTAAGAGGTTTCTCGTCGTTGTTATTCCAATAAAAAGACCAGAGTCAGCATGTGAGCATTTGCAGAGAAATATGTCAGATTCACTAAGTCTTTATTTTATTGGCTGTAAAGTTTTTTACATTATAAACGGACCTTAGTGTGAGAAGCTTAAGGGGCGAGTAGCCAGCTTGGTGCGAGTGTGTAACATGTTTGGCGTCTGAGCTGAGTTTTAGCCCAGGTGTTAATGCTATCCAGATGGTTTGGTCTGACTGGGTCTCTGACTGCGTCTCCTGCCCTGTTCCCCCCTGTTCGCTCAGGTATCCCAGACTGGCTGCCAAGCACAGAGAGTCCAATACAGCTGGAAATGACATCTTCGCCAAGTTCTCAGCTTACATCAAGAACACCAAAACAGAAACCAACGCTGGTGGGCTGCTCATTTTGCCATTTACATTCAGGCAATTCATGCATGTACATGCACAGTAGAAAAAGAATAAAAACACATGAGAGTGATTCATATAATCCTCCACTAGGTAGTAGCAGAGTCCAGTATTTAGGGTTCAAGTCATGTAGATTACTTTGCTGCCACCTAGTGAGCTTACCACCACACATGTTTTGCCACCTTTTAACAGTGCTGTACCTGTGCTTTTTTTTTTTTTTTTAAAGCTCTAGAGAAAGGTTTAACCAGAGCTCTGAAGAAGCTGGATGACTACCTTAACAGCCCCTTGCCAGATGAGATTGATGCAAACAGTATGGAGGAGGAGAAGGCCTCCAAAAGATGCTTCCTGGATGGGAATGAGCTCACTCTAGCAGACTGCAACCTCCTGCCCAAACTGTACATAGTCAAGGTAAAGAAGGAGTGCATGTGAGGAAAATTATTGGGGGCAATAACTGGTGGTAGCATTTCTACATTTGTGTTTCTCCTTCAACACTCATTCTTTACAGGCCCCTTGTTATTCTCAGCTGAGATTCTTCCCTTGAGTTTCATGTCAGTTTCTTGAGCAATTCAATTCCATTGAAGTCAGAAGTGTGTTTTTGCAATAAACCTTGAAAGCATATGGTAGTTTATCCAAGTGCAAACCACCCTATGAGATCAATTTCTGCCATATTGGATTCCATATTGAATTTTCTCTCATATTGGATTTTATTAAACTGTTTCATACATTTTCAAAGGCCAAACATGTTTTCCAATCTACATTAAGCCTCACAAAAGTTGTCAAATGGCTTGTTTGACTTTAGAAAATGACTGTGTTGCATTTGTATTGTGATTGTGATCCCTCATGAATACTAACTGGGAACTAATTAATTGGAACTAAGTTATTGTTTAAACTTATAAATCACATTTCTCTGAGAAGAATCTGCAAAATGTAATCAACACAACATCCCTCTAAATGTTTTTTTTTTAAATTAAAACTGCAACTAGTCAAAAGAGCAGGTGCTAAACAAAGTGGGTAAATGTAGCAGGCAGACAATCATTCACCACTGGAGGAAATAAGGAGTAGTGGATCTAACCTGCATGTCTAAATGCTGTACCACCATGCTGTTCTGTTTCTCTAGTGTTGACTTATGTAATGCTTCAGTAGTTTTGCAGTGTGAGTGTTTATAACTTACCTGCTGAATGTAGAGCACAGAAGATACACAGGGGTGTCGTTGAAAGGCATTTATTCTTAAATTTATGAGCTGAAAAAGCATAAATGTTACAGGTTGGGGGATTGCAGGGTTCAAAATGCCAAACTGGAACACCTCATCAAAAAGCACCTCCTGGAAGGTGCTGGAGACATCAGCTCAAGTTTAAATGAGTGGGGTTGGGTTAGGTCACGCAGTCATCACCTTGCCTTCTGCCCTAGGTTGTTGCTAAGAAATACCGCAACTATGACATCCCACTGGAAATGACGGGGGTGTGGCGCTATCTGGACAATGCCTCCAAACGTGATGAGTTCATCAACACCTGCGCTGCTGACGCCGAGATCGAGACCGCCTACAAAGATGTGGCGAGGAGACTGGCCAAGTAACCTCACCTGAGCACAAGCAAAATAAACTAGCAACACACATCATAAAGAAAACATCCCTCATGAGCATACACGTGACTGTCCTTTCGAGTCTTCTTCCTGAGATCCTTGTCTGTCATAATAAACAAGTCCGATGTCTTTGTTTCCGCTCCAGATGTGGCGGATTTTAGCTATTCGGTACACAGTGTATGTGGTATTTCAATCACCTCAGCAGACACGGCAGAGCAGAAGTGGAGCAGAAGATAAATCAAACACGTTTAACCTGATTCACATTTCAAAGCCAGGTTCCAGCGTTGCTGCTGTGAGACTTCTGACATAACTCTTTTCGCTCAAATGTGATTGTGTCTCTCTGTATTTATTCCTCATAACACAAAGCTCCCTTTCATACCTACTCTACCACATGGCCAAACATTTTACTAGCTGCTGATGTCAAGGTCATTCACTTTATTTATTCCTGAGCCCACATAAGTCTAGTCTGACTCCAGTGTTTATTATCGAGCTTTGGCTCCTCGGTAGACACCTTGATTCATCTATGATTGATGATTGATGTTAATTGTTTGCTGAATATGACCGTTCCAATCTGCAGTTTAATTTTCAGTTCATTACATTTTTTGCTTCCTAATGCATAAGCGTCACTCCTGCTTCTGAAAATTTGATGTAAAGACAAAAAAAAGGTGGTTTTAAATAATAAATATATGCTCAATCAAAGGAACAAATGTAACTAATAAGGGCATTAGAAGCTTAGAACAAAGCTTGATTCTGAACTGCTTGCATGCATGAATGCTTTAAACTGTTAAATGTTGGAAACCAATTCAGAACCTTTGGTAAGATGAAAACTCCACAGATATGTGCCTTTATTTGGAAGTATGAGAAATCCATGCCAATGTCACTGATGGACTCATTCTGAAAAATGTATTGCAGCCAGAGCTAGGACGTTTGTTTTGCCTCGAGCTATTAGTGTTCAGTCTAGAGTATTGATTTTGTCTTAAGTTACGCATGATATTATAAATGGAGAGAGTATTTATTTAGCAGCTCCAATCAGGCCTGATTAGCTAGAGCCATTAGTGCTGCGATGAAAAGCATCTTCCAGGCCAGGTCCACGATGGTCAGGAGCCCTGCCCTCCAGCCCTTCATCAGAAAGACATTTCCTCCTCTCCGAGGACTCCGTCAACATCCGCAGCCTAGAAGTTAAAGTTCAAAAGTTTCATTGTCCACGCAGAGAACAGAAATTAGTCTTGGGACTTATCGTCTTTGGCTTGGTGTCGGTCTGCAACTATAGCACAACTTCCTTGAAGAACCATAAGGCTCTTGTGCGGTTTGGACAAACACATGATATGAAACTGGAGCATGATGACTGAGAGGCTTTCTCATTGCAAAGCTCTACAAATAAAATAATATTTTCACAGATCTGCTTCTGCCTTTTCTTTTCTTTTCCAGCTAAGGTGATCAATCAACATCTATGCTTGCAGGTTGTCAGGAAGGGGAAGGCCGAGCAGTCTCTCTGGGTGATAGTGAAGGTGCTGGAGGGAGACTAGATCCTGGTTCTGAAAAGGGTTAAGTGTGCAGTACTGAGTTGATCAAATCCAGTGGTGCAGGTCTGTTTCTCTATCCATAACAGAGAAAGAAAGAAGGGGGGAGAGTGATGACCGTTGACAGGCTTAAATAGAGGCTTCCATGCCAGGGATCAAACGCCATCCCTCTTCTCCACTCTCTCATTAAGACGGAAAACCCGAGCGCCGCCATCCGATCTGTCTCCATTTTTCCTCAAAGGAGTCTAACTTGAAAGATCTGCGCCTGTCGGATTTACAATGGTGGGCGAGTGGTGTTTACTGAGACGCAGCCTTGCCAGAAACAACAGTCAAAGAAAATAAATGGAGCCTGCCTAGTGTTTCCACAGGAGTAAGGAAATATGGAGCGAGACTTGTGCCTTGCTGTTTGGTAATTAGTACCTAAACATCCCTGTCCTTGGATCCCATCGCTCACATCCAACATTTCTGCAAGCTGGATAATATACAGTGGAGCATTAGCGTCAAACACGTCTGGTCATGGGGCCTGGCACGCCACATTAATCTGTTATTACACTCCCAGTGGATCTACCAGTCGCTGGCCTTGGCTCGGCCACCATAGCGCAGGGAGTCTGTATAGGCTGACAGGGGACTCACACACAGTGCACTTTTATAGCCAGGTTTAGTAAACCTTTTCAGCTCAGGCATAAATTTTGTAAATTGAGTCTTGCTTTGAGACCTGAGCTGATTAAAACAAACTGGTGTGCTTGACGTGTGAGGACCTACCAGAAACAGACCTGTGATCCAATTATAGGCCAGACCCATAGTTTAAGAAATACTGCCATATAGGCCCCTTTGCAAGAACACGTCAAATTTAGACGCTGCTAAAGACATTACACCTGGGAGACAGACATATATGTTTCAGGCTGAGGTGAAGTTTAGTTTTTCCTTCTTCTGTCCTATTTTTTTTTAAGTAGAAAGCCTGTATTTTTAAAGTGCAAAACTGAAGGAATGGGCTTCAATTCGTGTCAATTCAACTTTATCTATCTAGCTATCTAGTTTAATATTACCATAGATAATAGACTTTGCCACCCTACTCCCATGTTGGGGTAGGGTTTGAAGCTAGAAGTGACCATATTTGGAGGAGAGTGAACGGTATTCCAAGTAACATTAGCAGGTTTGGTTAGCATGTTGCCTAAATAATGCCAAGTGACATAAAAATAAAATAAAAACTGGAGCAGACTTCTCAAGTGGTCTGCTAGTACAATCACAGTACACCATGTGATATTCAAAATGCTCCAGCAGAGGCCCAGTTCAGCCACTGGAATTAGCGGATGTGAAGTTGAGAAGCTAGCTAGTGTGTTTGTACCCACCATGAGTCAAAGCCATAGACGGTATAAACAACAGATGTGGCTACCGTAACATCACCCATTAGTTTCTGAAATCCAATTTTTAAGCCTCAAGATGAGTGTTCACAAAAAGAAAAAACAAGAACCAAAACAAAAAACTAAACAATGGGATGAGGAAAGGGGGGGTCTGACACTCACTGGCTAATCACTTGTGGCAGATAACTTGGACCACACATAATCCTCCATTTTGAAACATGGTATGACCAAGATTTACAAAATTAACTTAATTTTTTATTCAGCACGACCCAAAATGAGTGACTGTGCGAATAAACTCATCAGGAAGGTGTTTAGAGCCATCAAGACAGAAACCTTTTTCCCTCAGACTTCTATAGGGCCAGAAGTTTTTATGCAACCACAGCTATCTCCATCTGGTGGCCTTCAGATGGAATGCAGATTTATGGCATTTCTGTATTGGCTTCATTTTTCCAACGTGAAAGCTATGTTCATGTTTTTTTTTTACTGTCTATGGTCAAAGCAACCAAACCCCTACTAATTCATAGCCTAATTTGAAGCCTTAATACGATCCAAATAGGTATGCTATTAATATTTTTTTTAAAGTCCCTGTAAATTTGTCACAAAGGGTGAAAGTTTTTTGTTCCAGGTACTAAACATGTTTATTTCTGCTAAATTGGGGGTTTTAACATGGGAGTCTGTGGGAATTAACTCATGTTTGGAGCCTGCCTTAAGTAGCTGTTTGAGCAACTGCAGTGTTTTTTTTTTTTGTTTTTTTGTTTTTGGCTTATGCCTCTTGTGTATTATTATTAAGTTCAAGCCACAGAGCCAAGCCTCTCTGTTTCTCAAAAATAAATATATAAAACTTGAACTAAAGCCACAAACCAAAGTTTGTCCAACAAACAAGTTCCTGCCTTTTTCATACATTCCAAACAGAAAAAAGTATTCACAAGTTTTTTTTCTTGGTCAGTTAATATTTTTTCTATTTTATTAACTATTTTATAATTGAGTCCTTGACTTCTGCTTGTGCCTTTGGAACAGAGCAGTAGTAAGTTTTATTAAATGACGTTTGTGGGTATTTATTCTTGGGAAATACAAATGCTTTGCTCTGTGACTGCAGTAATGACACAGAGAGGCATAAATCAGACACAGTTTAGTTTTTCATTGTTTATTTTTCAAGGAACAGATTCAGTGTTTTTTCTGTGCTACAGTGCTGCTTACTTTTACCACCTTTGATTTCTTATTCTACTTAATGACTGACACGTGACATCTACATCAGCCTGTTTAAAAGGTGAGAGCTGAAGCCATTCGGGCCCGAGAAGGAAGTGTCTAATCAGAGCACAGGAACATGTCATAACAGGAGATCCTGTTTTAAAAAAATGAGAGACAGGGCTGCAGAAGACGACTCATCTCTTCCACTCTGAGACAGGGAGCATCTTAGAGAGTATCAAATTCTCAGCAGGTCTCCCAAACCTCCTCTGCTGGCCTGCCCTCAGAGCTTTGACTGACTTGTGGTGACGGTTGATGGGGATTATTGATCTGCCTGGCGCGCGCCTGTGGTTTCGGCGTAAGACTGACGACCTCACCAGAGGGATTTTTTTGGCACGCGCAGGCCCCTGTCTTACATCAGTTGCTGGGACAAGGCTGCCATGGCTTGCAGCATGGACTGTTTGAGCTTGGAGCCAGGTGATCAAGACATTTTTCTATGTATTTAAATAATCAGACCCAAATTTAGGCAGAAGATAACAATAAACATATCTGATTGGCTTTTTGGAGAGGAGCCGTTGAAGTGAGTAACCATGTCTGCAGACAGCAGAGCCTGGGGGTATTTATGCTCTTGGTTAGATTCTCTGGTTAGGGTTTCTGTTCCAGTTGCGAACCACATGAAATAATCCATGGTCACTGGAGAAGGATGTGGACACTGTGCTAATTATGTGAGATGATGATGTCAGGTAGTGATACCTACTACTGAGACACAACTTTTCCCTCTTTGCCGTGTTCCAATGTATATAACCACACTGTGGTGACCACACTCGCTATACGACCACACTCACATCCACATGTCGGACATGTCTGGATCCTCAGCAGCCCTCACACATCCACACACTGTCAGACGGGCGCTCACTTTATCATTCATACTTATAAATCATCACTTCGCCTGCAGGAAGCGCGGAGCATTTTATTTTCCAGTCATAAACCATAAAACCTGCCTCTAACACGAGTTATGATCCTTGGAGACAGAGAGGATGAATGTATAAAGCAGAACCAGACACGATGGCGGGCATCATTCATTTCCCCTTTTCGCCTGGCATGCCTTGCACGGCCATGGTCGTACGGTGGATTTTTCCAAAAAAGGCCCCAAACTGATCTAAATGTCACCAGGCTTGTATGTTATTCAGCAGTGAGCTGGATCATCGTGACTGCTCTGAATTATATGTCCATTAGTTCTCAATTAACACTTGCCTGATAAAGTTTTAACAACCCTTCATCTGACAGAAAGAACACACAGGGCTCCTTCATGCTTGGTCTCAGGCATATATGGGGCCCGGGCCCAAATTTTTAAAATTTTATTGCCTGGCTGAAACCTATGGAAAAGGCCTGTTTTACATGAATATTTGGCACAAAGCGGAGGTTGATCCTGTCTTATGTTCTGTGCATTCAGTTGCGCTGCACCAGTTTGCCATTTTTTGACAGTAGAGATGGTGTATAATTTGAAACACTGACATGAAGCAAAGGCATGGGACAAAGAGGGCTTTTGTTTGCGTGTTTGGTCGCTCTCCATGGTACTGACACTCACATTTTCACAGTAATTCCTGCTTTTTTCAGGCAGTGTGGCCAGTATCAAATTGCATAATCTGAACTAGCAGTACTCATTAAATGTAGGCATTTTAGGTTTCATAAGTGCACTCTCTTTGAGCTTCACTTAGCAGCAAATGGTTTCATGGAATCAAATGTTTCCAAAGCAAGCTAAAGACACAGGCATGCTTTAATCTAGTGATGAATGGATTCTGCTGCAGGATGTCAGGCTGCCTTACAACCTACCATGTCTGTGAGGTTCTGGGCTGCTGCCTGGATGTGGCTCGCCTGCCAGCTGATCATTTCTTTTATTACAGGTCAGAAGACAAGCTGTCTTTTACAGCCCCCTCTCTGTGAGGGTGAACAGCTTTTCATATCTGGCATTCATTTGTGGAGGAAAAGCTCTTGTTCAGGCTCAAGTCCACTGAGGCAAAATGTGGGGTGTTCGAGGTTTTGCAATAGTTCCACTAACATAATAAGTGCTAGTTTGGCTGTATGGAACACCATATAGGTGGGCCCCCTCGCTCCAGTAACTATGGTTAAATTAAGAAGCCACTAGAGTGCGCCAAAGTACACAGTTATGGTTGTCACTGTTTGAAAATCTCATGGATCAAGTAGTGGGTGGGTATCCGTGGGGAGGTGTCAGTTACAATCACACCAAATTACAATCAGCTTTTATGTATTTTATGGTGGGAGTGGGCTGAACTCAGAGAAGATGGTCATCCTCTGAGACATTAAGGTGACCCCTCCAAACTAAAAAAGCCCAAAAGACATCAGACGACAGGGGTTCAGAGAGGTTAAAGGCTTCGGGCTGATTCTAAAGTCGAAGCCCACACTGGAGAGTCCGTCGGCTTGAGTTTATCTTGGGACTAAATGAGAAATCAAGATGCACACACGCACATACAGACACACACACACCCACACACAGTCAACCCACAGCCCTGTTAGTGGAGACGGAAACATAGGAAGAGATATACAGCTCTGTGAGTGGTATGAGGCCCTTGAGGATCACTTCCCGCCTGAGCTGCTCCTCTGAAACGTTTGTAGAGGTCACGTAAACAGTTTGTATTGGGCTGTCAGTTGTGTGTGTGTGTGTATATGTGCACAGTCCTTTGAGTGGAGTGGTTTTGTCTCCTCATAAACTCTTGTTTGTATTCCTCTCAGTTGATTACATAATATAAGGAAGAAAATGCAGTCTGCCTTCTGCTGCTGCAAAACTACTTACAACCTGGTATAAAAATCAAGCGCACATCATCACTGGCATCATGTTCAACCACCAAATTTAACAGGGACAAAAGCTCTATTCCAACCCCTCTTAAATGAGTCTGCCTCAGCGATGCTGTCTCTCCCGTGCATGGAGGACATTATGCTAATTTCCCTGGGTGTCTGGGTCCCGCTGCTCCTCCGGAGTTCATTATGATAATTGCTAGACATGGCTGAGAACGCTGAGAATGTGAACCTGAAACCAGCAGGAGCTTTTTCCACGCAATCCATATTCAGGGAAATCCCGAGAATGTTCCCCAATCCGAACCTTAAAAAAACACATGGTGATGCTGTAGAGCTCCCTCGCTCTGTTTCAACTTGTGTACGTGCACACTCAGATTGGCTCTATTATGTCTTGGAATAATATAAAACAGCTTCCCTGGTTCTCCCTGTCTCCATCTCTTTGGGTTTTCGGCGCACCTTTGAAATGCAGCCATGTCAGTTGCAGTAGTACTCCGGCTGAGCGTGCAGGAGGGCCTCCGCCTGCCTTAGTCTCCCATCCAAAGACAATGTTGGTGCAGACGGGGCGGCAGACAAGAGATGACACCACTGAATGCACTTCTTACCCACCAACAAGTTCCAGATATCGATTTTTTTTGGGAGAGATTGAACGAGTGATGACTGCTAAGTGTGCACAGAGGATTAAGAGTGTGCCCAGTGGTGGCTTTTATTTTGAAATAGGTAGAGGAAATTGATCCTGTATAAAGAAATACAATTACCTGGCTGCATTTTGCCATTTCAAAGCTTCCATATCCCATTTGTTTTGGTTACAATTTTTGGAACTGTAGCGGCTTCTACCCAAATTTGTAAGTACACGTGTTTACCTCAGAGTTAGATAAGCACAGAGAAATCTTCTGGTGTCACCACTGCACATACAGTACATTGCTCATTAAAAAAAACAAACAAAAAAACAGCAACAAAGGAGCAGAAGGGACTATTAAATGATACACCCTGAGGTATTTTATATAACGCCATTTAGATGAAAGAAAACCAGATTTTAGTGGAGACATAAGATTATGAGGAGAAAAAAATAAGTTACAAAATTCCTATTTTATTCTTAAAATAAACAAAATGTACAATCACAATGCCAATTTCACTCACTGTTGTCAGGTCTGTTTTTCCCTTAAAAACAAAACAAACTAAACAAACAAAACAAACAAACAAAAAGACAACTTATGATCTTTATGAAACGTACCAGCAAAATCTAACAGAGTCTCCATTAGATTAGGTTTCCTGACAAGTGTTCATGAGAAGGAGCTTAACAATAGAAATAACAAGTAAACTTTACATAAGAGCAGGTACAATTCCTGGATATCATACATGTTGATCATTAAATAATACAAGGGTTTTAATGACAGTTCGTACGCAACATTTTTAAAAAAGATGAACCTTTTGTTTTTTGATGAAGAACAAAACAAAACAAAAAAACAATCTCGAACAGAAGCAGACAAGGACAGATCAGGGTGTCAGTGCTGCGTCGAAGGTGTAAACAGTTTTTAAAAGATTTTAAGCAGATTAAATGAATTCCAACAGACGTGCATAGTATTTGGAAAGATGCTATAAAATCACAGCAATCTCAGAGGCTTTTGAACTTGCTTATTTGTGTTACGCTCTAACAGCAAAAGTACTTCTCGTGTTGGGCTAAAGCTGTTGGGGAAATGTGTGTACGTGTGAGTCCAGAAGATCCTCTGCAGAGTCTGCGTGCAAGTGTTCAATGAAAAGCCTGAAGTCTGATCCTTGGACAGGACCGTGTTTTTCTCAGCTTTTTCAAATTGGGTTATTATATTACCTACATGCACTCAATATCATACTGTACGAAAGCAAGAAAAGAAATGTGCTTTTTTTTTTCAAACAAATGCCAACTGCCTTGTGAGATCAGATTAAAATCCAATATAAATGGCTTGTTTAGCCAAGTGTTATCCATTCGGTGTGTGTGTGTTTGACTCCAGTGGCGCTATATCTCCACTGAGGACCAAAACCACGAGCCCTGCTGGCAGCCCGCCGCAAGTGCTGCTAGAAATAAAACAAGAAATTAGTGCTTTATGAAACAAACATACACAAGTCTCCCATATTTTTTGGTTACCAGTTTGCTGCCAGCAGCTGAATCCAATCACCTCGCTGTTTTTTTTTTGTTCTTCTTTTTTTGCACTTTTTCCCCTAACTTCAACACATTTTAGAATCTCACACAGTAATTTTTAAATTCAGACCTTCCCTCATACCGAGGCCACAGAGCAATTTTAGATTCAGACCCTCCTTGTTGACATTAGCCAGCAAGGAGGGTAAAAATCAATTTGATAAAGCCCCAAATAAAAATTGAAAATAAATAAAAGCCTGAAGGAACATCAGAGTCTCTTTTGTCTCCAACTCTGAGATTTCCGTTTCAACCTCGAAGACTGAAAGAGAAAAAACATGCATGCATAAAAAAAAAAACTTGTGTGTGTCGCACACTAAGACAGACTTTTTCAAACCTATCTTTTACACGTGATATGAAAGCTATAATAGACTTGGCATGTTAGGGCTATAATCTCGACCGTGCTTTCAGCCAGGCTGGATATGAAAAAAGAAACGCAGATATAGCAAATCTGTGGGATCAACCGAGGATTCTTCCAGTCCTGAGGAGTTCATGTATCACAAAATAACTGATCCTTAAAGTCTGACCTGCTGCTTTAAAGTGGGCCATTAGGCACGGTACCCACTGCAATCATCTTTGGGCTAAATGTCAATTCGTGTCTAAATGCACCGTTTATTTGGAAGAGAAAATACATAAGTATCTGTGTGCATGTCAGACTAGACAGAGCAAAGAAATCAAGCAGAATTTCCCCAAACGGATAATTATTTTCCCCCCTTGAAACTCTCTTTAATGGTATGTTGCCAAGAGGCACAATACGAGTTATTGCTCAATAAATACCAAAGGTTTAATTCCGAGCCAAATGTGTGTCAACGCCTAGCGAGGATGTTGGGCTCTGAATGTGTAGAGCAGTTAAACTGAAAGTTACACCAGAAAAAAAAAATGTTGCAATACTCTTTGGAAATTACATTTCATATTCAACACGATTTAAATCTTTGGGTGCTACCAAAAAAAAAAAAAAAAAATCTTATTCTCTTAAATTACCTATCAAAAGAAATCATTTTAACTTAGTCATATAGATGCATCAAAAATATTCAGATTACCTTTCTTTGACTCAAGTTTCAAATACAATACATAATTTATGGCTTTATAAGTTAGAACGAAGAAAACGCCTCAATCTACATCGTTTCACCCACAATATACAAGTTAAATTAATTGGTTTAAAGCAAATTTACTGTCCACACCACTTAAAGTAACATATGTGTTACTCTTATTACTTGCTACTCAGTGCTTAACTTGCATCTTGATATTGTCGTAGTACAAAAAAACATGCTCTACAAAAAGCCTTAATGAAATACAAACACTATACAAAAGAGGCAGTCTTTAACAAATTTTGTCGAAGCATCCCTTAGCTCGTGGACGAGAATAAAACTGAAACAATGTCTCATCCACTTGGGCCTAGTAAACCAGAACTGTCTTTCTCATTATTGCTTTGAAAATGACTCCCTTTGTAGCGCCTTGGTCTAAACACATTCCAGGAGGACAAGTCCATACAAGTCTGGTCTCTCTTTTTTTTTTTATCTCAACCTTAATTTCCAAAAGGTAGAGATAGCTGATGTAAGCTCCAAAATCCCCTTTTCATTCTACAAAAAAAAAAAAAGGTTTTGTGCTTTCAAACCATGACATCAGTTGACTTCTTATCTGTCTGTCTTCTTCAATATGGCCTCCAGACTGCTTCATCCATGCGGCCTCCGGGGTTGAGTACAGTTGGGGAATTACTGTGGCTCCCGTCACCATCCACCCCTCCCTCTGTCTGGCTGGGTAGGTTAGGGTTCACCAGAGAGGTGCCCGTGGAGGCGCTAGTGCAAGGCGGGATCATCCGGGACGGCGAGCGGTCCCCACCGGGAACCATGGAGAACTGGTACGTGTTGGAGGACGTCCCGTAGTAGAGATAGGGCGTGCTGCTGGTCTGGAAGGGTCCGCTCTGGCTTTGGGTGGAGCCCGGATACGGAGGGGGAAGGTAGGTGTGGTAGTGGGCGCTGCCCAGCGACATGGCCGAGGTGACGGGCGGGGTGTAGGTGAAGGTGGCCGGGTAGTGCATCCGAGGGCTGGAGAAACGGCTTTCGGTGAGGGAGGAGAGGCTCGGGAACTGGCGCTCAAACTGACCAGGAAACGGGCTCAGGTCAGAAGAACCTAAAAGACACAAACACGTCAGGGTTTTCTGACATCAGCCGCATGGATTTATTACGGAACCTAAATAATTACATATCAGCTTGTCAGCTGTGATTGCATTGAATGTGGCTTGGACTACTAAACTATTTAGCACTTTGTCTTGTAAAGTAATTGAATTTAATGAATAAGTCTCTTGAGAAATTATACAGCCATAAACTGAATTGTCTATGAACCAATCTGAAGAAGCTAACAGATTTTGCGGGCACGGTTATGGAGCAGCATCAATATTAATAATGATATACGTGTGAATGTCAGTCAGCTTTTTTCACGACAGCATTTGGGTTTCGATAAAGTTACCAAACACATCAAGCGAAGTCCCGTGCAAGCGTGTTTACACCTTTGCATATTTATGTTTCTGTGAGTGTCTTGGTGCATGTTTGTGTGCATCTGTGCAACTGTTTATGCATGCAAATATGTCTGTGCGTGTGTGGGGTGGGATGTGGGGTGGTAGTGGGGGGTGGCTGTGTGTGTGAATACTGTATGCACATAAAAAAAAAGAAAGAAAGAAAGAAACAGCAGTTGGGATGAATCAGGAGCTGCACATGTGGAAACACTTTCAGCAGAAACAGTTTCCATGAGATCCATAATGAGGCAGGGCTGAAGCTCTGATGTGGCTCCTCTCCTCGCCTCCCATCGGCTCCAGCGTGTGCGCGTATGTATGTGTGTGTGTGTGCGTCCGTGCGTGTGCGCGCGCGAGTGTGTGCGGGGGGGGGGGGTGTAAGCGCTGAGAAGGAGCGTTGAGAAGGAGCTGCTCCATCTCACCCTTCGTTCCTCTTTTCGCTTCATCCCTTTAAAAAATACCCAAAAACCACTAACTGGCTGCGGCGAGCTTCGCGCTGGGCGAAGAGTTTAAGGAGAATAGGAGGTCCCCCCCCCCGCCCCCTCCCTCTCTCCTGTCTCCCTCTCAGTGGTTTAGTCCAGCCATGGCGCGTCTTATCATAAATCACCAGGCGTCTTCTGTGTCACCATGTCTGCTGCGAGAGGACAGGGGGTGGTGGGGAAGAGGAGGGAGGGAGGTAGGCGCAGTGTTTATGTGCAGGGAGGGATTGCGAAGCCGGGTTTGTCGCAAGCGTCAGATAGCATATGATGCTAATTAAAGCCTTTAAACTTCCTCTTTCCACGAGATCCGTTTGATTCCAATAGAAATAGTAGGTGATTGTCTCTCCGCTGTGGAGGGGCAGTGTGATCTCAGACATGACCGGTGCTGTTCAATAAACCCATGCTTTTAACTTTAGGACCTATTTTCAGTGCTCAAACAGGGCCTTCTGATGATGGGCCAAATTGAACTTTTATCAGCCTAAATGAAACCAGAGTGTAACGCTGTCTAAATATTTGGAGGGATTTTACAAACTCTGGAGCATCACTTCCGAATGAGGTGTTTGACTTGGCTGGTGAACTTTTGCAACTGCTTCTGAGCAAAATGCAACATTTTGAGACATGAACCGGACTGTTTAAGGTGCAAGAAGGGCGGGTGGAATGCCAATACAGCATCCATATCAGCTTCTGCTTGCGCTTGTCGGTATGTTCTGCGGCGGGATACTGTTACGGAGCCGCCTGGCGAGGTGTCAACATGATCTCCAGAGATCTGAGAGCCTTAGTCACATCACTTAGGAGGCATTAAGCGCTTGAGGTGTGCAAGTGGGTAAAAGTGAAAAAACAAAACAAAACGGAGGCGAGCATTTCTCGCCGCCGTGTTCGCGCACACGCTCAGACGTGCACACGTGACGCTTTGAGAACAAAGCATAATGTTTGTGAGATGAAAGCTGAAGGGAGAGGCCAAACTAATCAAAGCTGACAAGGCAGCTGGCTGGATTTTAAACCCTTTCTAATGCAGAGTCACACGGCTGCGTCGCCTAATCACTCGCCCTCGCTCGGGGCGCACGCACACACACACACACACACACACACACACAGAGGAGGGTTTAGTATGTTAGCATAAGGAAACAGAAAGAAAAAGTGTAGAAAAAAACTCTCATGGCAGTGAGTCAAACAGGTGTACGGGGAGAAACTCGTCCGGCGGCGTGTAGGGATTTTAAAGGAGCTTTTACATTGGGGGAAAAAAAACAGGGACAAATTGGAACACAGATGCTGCCGTTACTGCAAACAGACTGGCTAATGCAATTACCCAGAATGCCTTGTGAGAGTGGCACATCGCTGTAAAGACACTTTATTTGTCAGTCACGAGCCTGTTATTATCCCTGGGCCTGTTATTACCCATACTCTTCTGGGATCAAAGGCTCTGAGCCTGGAAAAAGGAAACAATAGGGTTTTTTTTCCCTCGACTGTTTGAAAAACATCATCCAAAGCGTTCTCTGGAGAGACAGTCGGACAACAAGCCTCATTCCTCACGTTCGGCTGAGAATGAGCATGCTTTGCTGAATTATTCTCTCTTAAATAGTAACTGGTAGTGTTCCCCCCCTCGTTTGTATATGTTTCTGCTTTTGACAGAGTGTGAAATTGTGTGTGTGTGTGCATATATGCCTGCTCCTCCCCTTCTGCTTGTAAGAAAATGCTGCAAAGTTGTTGTAAAATGTTGTAAACTAAATTACTTGTAGCAGATTAAATGACCCTGACAGTACCTGGCAATCGTCTAGGCACGTCACTGATGGCAGGCAGACCTGTGCCTCGGCTGGAGGAGAGGGGGGTGGTGGAGTGGACCGAGGGGGACGCCATGGGACTCAGGTAGGACGGATACGTCTGTTCATACGACCAGGGAGGAGAGGACTGGGACTGACGAGGGTCTGAAGGGAAGGCGAGAGAGGAAGAGAGAAATGGAAGTGAGGGAAAACGCAGCACAGAAAGACGTATAAAGAAAAAACAGGGAAAGAAAGAAAGAATTACCACAGGCCCGTAGGCTTGTTCAAACATTCAGAGTTTTTCTAGGGGGGCAAAGTTTTACAATAACACACAGAGTTGCCGACACAATCTGTGTCCATGTTTCTCCACGCTTGTGTTTAGGGTTAGGTATCAGTTGGGCATGTTATGCAACATTTTTATAATGAGACATCTAATGTTTACCTTTAGAGAGAAGATCTTCCTGTTTGCCTTGTAAAACATTTTGCTCGCAGCTGAAGCACAGAGAGTCTCGCTGGCTCTCAGCCAGAATGTAAACACACCAGCAGACAACCACAACACTTTATCATTGTGTTTGTGCGGCAACAAGAAGTCAGAATGGAAGCTGACTGAGATAAAGTATAAGTGTGCGTGTTTACATACGCGTGACAAAACGAATCTACTTGATTGTTCGCGTTTCACTTTTAAGCAATTATTACTGTTACTGTCAGATCGTGACAGGTGAAGAGATGTGGCAGACAAAAAAAACCCCCAACAGGATCATCCATTTATCAATCAAGCAGTACTTCTTTGCCAGTTTGCTCACATGGTATGCTCAACCCAGTGTGTAATCACTCGCTCAGTGCACTGCTACGCTGTGAACCCGTGCCTGAAGCGATCCACTGAGTCGCAATACAAAACCGTGCCAGAAATTAACTAAGAGGTAAATGACGATGTGTGACGTGCCTCCAGAGATTCGGGTGATCGGGTAGCAGCCATCCCGAACCGTGAGAGATGGTGTTACCTTCTGAGACGTGGATTGATGGAGTGACGCAGTGCAGAAAGACAGATGATCTCAGAAGCACTGTGCCTGACGTTCTGCGGCTCAACCACCGGTCACGTCAGGTTGTGACTGAGGCTCCAGTTGGGGTTTAAGATTTCACCTTACTTACAGTTAATGCCGCTCGGTTTGTGACTCAGCCTGCCTGTTCGTTCAGTGATACACTGTCCAGAGAGTGTGTGTGGTGCATATTGGACACGTGCCTATTTAATGCGTCAACTCCATGTTATAGTTTCAGTCAGTCTGGCTGCGAAATGCATCATGAAAAACACCAAATATTTCAAATGCACACTCAAATGCAAACTCCTTTAAACCTCCTTATCCTTGAATATGTGCAAAGTTCAAATCGAGTGTGTCTGTGTGATGGTTTCCATGAGAGAAAAAAGTCTTCACACGTATAAAGAAAATATGAAGACTTTTTTTTTTTAAATGCTCAACTCAGTTTCACAAGATGACATCACAGTATGCTCATACCTTTGGATGGTTAGGTTTCATTGGTCAGCACAACAAGGTTTTTGGTATCATTTTCAGGTATGACACCATCCTCGATTACACATACTTTGGAAAAGACTTTTAACATCCAATGTCTGGGAAGCTTGGGCATCAGCAAAGTTTTATATTTGAAACTTCTGACAAGAAACTAAATAATCCCAGAGGTTGAAGTTCAGATAAAGAACAGCAAGCAAAGCGATTCTGTGCATGGCCACCAATGCCTGGATTCTGCATCAACACCAGAAGCTAGGTATAAGCTGTCCTTGGCAGCTCACCTGTTATCTGCGTCTGTCCCTGTGGGTTGAAGGAGTTGGCCGCCGTGTTCAGTGCTGGCCGTGGGGCTTGCGTTGGAACCGTGACCCTCACCCTCATCCTCTCTAGCTCACTGAGGCGGTCGGAGAACAGACCGGTTTTGGGAGGATCCTCGAGCTTCTGACGATGCCCTGCAGACACAGAAAAAAAAAAAAAAACACAGTTATATTGACGGGACACAGGCTGTAATGGAACACACATTTTATTTAATCAGTGATTTTTACTGCTGTGATGTTGCATGCAAAGCATATTTTTTATCAATGTAAGATGAAACGCTCCCGCCGGCATTTAGCTCTTTGGTTGTTTGCTGCTCTCTTGGCATGTCAGTGATCCTGTATAATGCACAACCTTAAAGGCTCAGTTCTTCTGTGTCAGTGCATTACTTGGTAAACACAGTTTGTGCTGTGAGGAGGTGCAGCGGCTTTTGAGAATGGTATCCTACACTCTGATAGTTAACAAAGTCTTAGTAAATACCTTGCAGAGTAAAAGTGAGATGCGCTGAGAGGGAAAAATTGCATGTATGTTCATTTTTAACCTGAGGCTTCTTCCTCTGTTAAACACAGGCTCTCACGCCATTGCCCCATTATCCCCACAGGAGTCATAACCTATGCCAAATATATTATGCCCTTTCTCTTCCTGCATTCCTTTGCCAATAATTTTGCACCCTTTATATCCCCGATTCTATTCCCATCACTCTCTCAGGCTGGTAACTCTACACTCCTCCAACATACAAATACAGCACACGCACACTGCTAACGCATACTTACAATTTAGGCCGTGCACACAAATACAAGGTGATGTGTAACTCGCACTGTCTGAGCCTGTCTTAGCGGACCTTTTGACGTTATAGTGGGAACCAATGCAAAACCTGCCCAGGGCCCCAGGTGTAGACTATAGTTTAGTAAAGGTGGGGTAGAAAGAGAGGCCTGTGCGCGCACACACACACACACACACACACACACACACAAGGTCTTTTTAACACTGACACGGTCCTGTGTCAGTGCGTCTGTCTGGTCTTGCACTAGTTCCCCTGTAAAGGCGGTAAAGTAAATATCAAACAGAGGAGAGTAGAAACTCCTGCTGTGTTTGGCAGGGCTCCAGCTGGCTCAGGCAGAAACAGCGAGCTACTTCAGAATCCTGCCTAACCTGACTGCTGCCTGAGTTGGGAACAAAGGCCTGGCAATGGTCTTATAACACCGGGTGGGTGCAGAGGAGAGGGTGAACAAAAAGAGCTTTAAAAGGAGTCATCATCTGTGTCACTAAGGCATCATTAGAAAGATCAAAGATAACAAAGAAATGCCCCGCAGCCTAACTATATGTATCGCTGACATCCCAGCTGAGGGGCTTTGTTGCATGTCATATCCATCTTTCTCTTTCTGCTGATTATTTCAAGTCAGTTGAATAAATACAAAATGACAAAAGGCAAAAATTCTTTTCAAAGCCGCCCACAACAGCCGAAGATTTTTCCACTACTGCAACAAAGCATTATTTCAGCCCCAGTTATGCTGTTACAAACCATGTGACTCTCTCACAACAAATTAATTTACTCTGGAACAACTGTTTGGAACTTTAATACCAAACACTACTGCAGTGAAATCAGACTTGAGAATGGCAGCAGTGAAAAAGGCAGCCAGTGACAGTCAGACAGACCATGATTTTTATTACAATGACGTTACCGGACTGGCATCATCCAGCTCAAAATAAATAGACAATCTCATCATCAGTCTCCTCTAGTTGCTCTGGAAAGGATAATATCGGCTACTAAAAGACCTCGGCTTATTGAAGACTTTATAACATAATTCAAATCCATATTTCATTAATAATATTTCCCCCATCGTTCCTGCAGATAATTTGTGCCTCTCGCTGGCATTCCTCATCTCTCTGCGCAAGCTGTGCCCAGTCAATCATAGCGTTTCCATTTTCAACAGACCCAATTTCTATTCTAAAAAAGCCTCGGGACACAGTGCAGGCTTTGTGCACAGCCTGTTTCCTAGTGATGGGAATAAATAGCAATGGGAGACCAAGGGGGATGATGGGAGACAGAGGGGGGACAGGCGCAAGCAGGGAGGCGACGCATGGTGAGGAAGAGACCCTGATGACCAGTAAATTAAGAGCTCTGGGCTGGTCAGGTGACGCAGGCTCTGGGAGGAGTGCTGAATGGTGAAACAGTTAGGGAGCGTTTAGGATTTCAACATATTTGTGGAGGATCCCAAAATACAGACAGATATTTAAGAAGATATTCAATTATACTGACATGTATGACAAGGTAACTTCACTTCTTTTACAATTTCATGGACTCTCAGCTTCCATCCTGGACCAGTGTAACTGCCAAGAAATCTGTGGATGACACTCAGTTTTAAAAAGAAAAAAAGTACATTGATACACCATGTATCAATGTACTGTTTGTATTTTTTCTCCTATAGGAATGCAGCATGTCAACCACCATATTAAGGTCCAATTTACACTCCAAACAGCCAGACCTCAAGTCCATTAGTTTAGCAGGCCTTGACAGTAAATACAGTTTTTCATGAGTTAATTACACCTTTTAGAGGACAACTGTTGCCAAACACAAGATGTCTCAGCTGTTTTATCGGAACCCTAGCAGGGTGGAGGAATGAGCCGGGGGTATTTAAAGGAGCGGGAAAGGCGGATGATTTCACTGCCGTAGGGAAAGTCCCTCAGATTCCCATCATCCCTGTGAAAACAGCGGAGATTTTCGATAGCGCCTGCCACTTCCCTGCCCAGCCAGCGCCCGGAAACATGGACAGATTCAGACCAGATGTGAACAACTCTCTCTCACACACACACACACACACACACACGCATACAGCAGAAACACATAGAAACACACACATAGAAAAAAAAAGGATGTATGGGAACACACTCCTGCATGCGCATTTGTACACAACTATTACACACTCGTACACACACAAACTAAGATTCAGAATGATTAGATAACACCTCTATAGATAGTATCTCAAATCGCACAGTTGCACACTGATCCTAGAATAGTATTATTTCAGCCGTCCCAGAGAAATAAGTCTGGATCCAGCTCACCCCTGCTGATCTGATAACAGTTAGTAAGAGCAAGTAGACAAACACAATATAAGTCTTCCATAATTAATGGCAGCATTAGATTGAATCTGAGCCTGAGCACAGAGATCTTTGACTAATGGTTAGCTGTTATGTCCTGGCTGAAAGTAGCCCTCAAATACCCTATACAGTTCTTTTAGCCAGGCAGTGGTTTGTGTAAGAAATTCACATGGCATGGTGGAGCAATGCACTTTTAAAAAGCTTCAGCAGCTTCAATGGCTAAAATTTTTGGAAAGTTTAAAGAATTTTGTGGCATTTATTTGTGAACCTTTGAAGCTACAGTCAGATAGCAAAGCTTAACAAAGACAGGAAACTGGTGGCTTTATGTAGAACTAAAAGAATTCATATTTTTTACAGATTAAACCACAAATAATATAATAATCGGTGAACTTTAGGTTCTGGCAGGTGGATTTTTAACCTTAGTGGACAGTGACAGGCCAGTTGTGTTCTGTTTCCAATTTCATGCTTATCTAAGTTAACGGCTCCAAGTTACAGATGGATGTTGGTGGCCAGGCTGCCATTGCGTCAGCCCGCGATATCATTCAGCTACTCTTCATGCCATCCTCAGATGTGGATGACTCCATCTCCACTGTCTCGGAGAGTAACCGACAATGACAGGAGACCCGCTCTAAACAGAACCAGCAGATCTGCTCCGCTGCAACGGCAAACTCACCAAGGAGGCAAAGCAGAACAAAGAGTACCGACAGTAGCTGCAGTCTAAACAGTGGCAAATAAAAACATTTACAGGAAATAATCTTAATCTAAATCTAAATCCAGGGTGTAATCTACTATAGAACAAGATTAGGGGAAGTTGTGTTTTTTCCCATGAAAATAATTCAGTAACTGTTATGGTGCCATTCACTTTGAAGCCTGTTAGAGTAGGCTGCTTATTACTGCTTTTAATGTAACGTTTGCAGAATAATTATGAACCTCAGGTAAACAAGTTCAGAACTTAAACATATAACCCTGCAACAGGCTGGTGACCTGTACAGGGTGTACCCTGCCTTTCACCGTATGAGAGGTGGGATAGGTCCAGCCCCCTGTGACCCTGAAAAGGATAAGTGGAAGAAGATGGATGGATGGATGGAATATTCTCAATCTCTTGTTCGCCTCTTTAGACACAGGTGATCCATTCAAATGTAACAATACAAAGAGTTTAACATGCCAGAATTAAATCACCCTTCCACTTAGCACCATTTGGCCAGCTGTGCTATTTAACTTCAATATTTGAGATGAAACAAGTTCAAATTTGAACAATACAAAATTTTAAAAATAGAAAATATTCCGCTATGGTAGATTCCTACATGTGAATGACTTATGAATGACGGTCAGGTTAGGACCGATATAGAGGAGCGTAGCTGCTAGCCCATCACAGCAGCTACTCCATTATTGGCAAAGCCATCAACATGTGCGCTTCAGAGATGCCTTCATTACTTCATTGACAGCAGCCCCACCACAATTCATCAAGTCAAAAGAACAAACTGCAGAACACACCATTGTGAGGAATTCTGATGTCAGCGATCAGGCGAGTAGTTGACACACTGTGGGAGTATTTCTAGGGTGTTTCTCTGAGTGTCCTGACACTCTGAATCCAGCTCAATTCTCTTTTATTTAGTTAATGGTATTTTCAAACAGTGGTGCTTTTTGGCTTGAAACTGAACCGATCCGGGTCATTCCCCAACACTGTTATCTGCACTGTCACTGGATTGCTGGAAGTCGAAGTCAGCTTCTCAAACTTTGTTTGCACTGCAGACTGTTTCAAAGTGCAACACTAAAAAATCAGAGGTGGGAATAACATTTGATCATCATCACTCCCGGGGGAATCCTCCCATCCTCCCATGCAAGTTGCACTCTGTTGTTAATCTATGGGAAATCTGTGAGCAGGAGCTGGAAAATAAAAGTCTGCATGTGACTCAGGTATGAGTATGCCATGAGCTGACGTTGTTGCACAACCATCTGAAAAACTTGCTAGCACTGTTTAAAGGTACTGATAGGCATAGAGGCATACAATTTCAATGGACTGGACAATTTGAAGAGGTCCTAAATTACCATCATTACTCCTGGATATAACCTACGCCGAGGCTGGAATCGCCTATCAAGAAGCATATTTTTAGAACGCTGATCTGTTCATTTAAAGATCCTCCTCCTCAAACATATCAAGTTTCAAGTATCACCATAAGCACATCGGTGGGAAATTCTCCTGCCTGTAGCCTGACTAAATAACATCTGAGGAAAATGCAGAGCAACAGAAAATCCTGAATAAATGGAATAATTTATATATTCGGTGTCGCATAGTGCCCTCTAAGCCCTTCAGTCTGGTTTATGATCACCAGGAGAGCCTGGATGAATGTATCACTGGGGCTGATTCAGAAACCCCCCACCCCCCCCATGCTCATGGAGCCTGGGTTGAATCAGCCAGTCTGTGTTTGTGTGTGTCAGTCATCTCACGGTGGAACAGTAAAGTGGATGAATGAATACACTGGTTCCATATTTCACTTTTTATTTGGAGCTTTCACAGTGGCCATGTTGTTTTTGTGAGTGGTCAGAAACAATGAATTATTTCAGGTTGCAATCTGAAGCTGGCAAAGCGTGGCTGAGCGGGTGACAGCCAAACGCCCGTCTACCATGGGGGGTACAGTATGAGGAGAAGAGAAAAAGAAGAGAGAAGAGAATAAAGACAGAACTGGGGGGGTTTGGGGGAAAAGACGAAGAGGTGAAAAAAAAGAGAAGTGATAGAAGGAGGTGTAGGAGACGAGGCAGCGAGCAGAGGAGCGAAGGAGAAGGGAAAGAAGGAAAGGGGGAGCCAGGCTGTCGTGGAGCGCTGCCAGCCGTCTGTGTGGTCCAGGCGTTCCAGCCTGGAGGAAACTAGCCAGGCAAGGGAAGGGCACGCACGCACGCACACACACACACACACACACACACACACAATTCCCAAAGGCGATACATTTATTGAATGCAAGCACACTTTATACACATTTGTACAATACTGTACAAAGTTTAAAGAGCACCAGCACACACACACACACACACACACACACACACACATACACACACAGAGTTTGGCTTATGTGTGGCTTTCAGACAGCCTCCCTCTCCACCTCTCTGCTCACATTAAAGTGTTTTGATTCAGAACAGGGGAGAACAAATCCATCTGAGATGTTTTTTTGTCGCATCTCGGGGCCAACCAAATCCAGACTTTGTCTCTTTATCTTTATATCTCCTCATGATTCACTTTCTGCCTCCCTTTCTCACTCTTTATTCTTCTGTTTTCCTCTTTGTCTCTCCCTCCCACTGGATTATTTTGTTCTTTAGATGCCTTGGCACATCTTCAAGGGACTTCATAAGACATTCAAGTGACTGGCTGCCTCTGGAAAAGCCTGAAGTAGTTTTTCTCTACCCGCCCCCCCCTCACTATTCTGTCCTACCCTCTTTTCATTGCTTTTTTTTTTCCTCCTGATGTTTGGATTACTTTTATTTGTTCAGCTACCATTGTAAAAGCTGTTTCAAGTGTGGCAGCAGCCGATAGGTGAATCTTCTGAAAGCCTCTTTAATTACTTGGATGATGAACAAAAGAATTCTCTGTTTTTGGACAGGCTGCTCAAGCCAGTCACTGACAGGGCACGGTAATCCAGATACATAAAGGGCTTCATCCCTGCACACAATTCAAGGAAATTAAATGCTATCTGTCTGACATCATCTAAATTTAACAGTTTAACGCAAATGATATCTTCGCATTAAGTCTACAAGCACATGCAATGGCATTTGTATGATAAAAATGTTTGGAGGCTTTTTTGGTATCATCATATCCAGTAAAATGGACTTTTAATAGACTGTAACTTGGAAACCATTCCTAAAACACTTTTTTATAAGGGTGGGGTTCTTTTTGGCCAGTTTTTGGTGTCAATTCAGAATCAGTTCTCAATTAAAATAGTATTTTATCAGTAAAGAGGAAGGTAGGCACTACATTTTGGCCCTTACCCCAGCTGACTCTGTGCCAAACAGGGGTAGGAATCACAGAGAAGCTCATGATGCAGCAATAATGCATCAGGCTGCCCACAGGAATCATTATATCATGATACAGTGATATTCTGGGTTAACTGATACCAATTGCCAAAAAGTCATGATTTTCACGTAACAGAAAAATAAAAAAAATACCACTGAAAATGAATAAGCAGCAAGTGCGCATCAGGGTGTGTCTATGATCACTTTCATTCAGTTTTGATCATTTAATGTGTCAATTCAATTAATTACAATAAGTTTTTTTCTTGCTTTCTGCCATTTTCTCACTGTTTCTTCTTCTTTTCTGCAAATTAAGCATCATTCATTCAATTTACCCTCATTAATTTGATGAGCACCAAAACAAGAAGTTGCAAAGCAGTCGAGTTCAGTAAGCGATACTTTTTTTTTTTGCTGTGCCGAGTCACGTACTGGTCCTAGAGCCAAAGTGCTGAGTCAGCTTTTTTCCCTTTAAGTGAAACTTGAGCGAGCTGGTTTTGATGGAGATTTTTGCTTGACTAACAGGGGGAAAAAAGCACATTATGTATGAGAGTATCCAGATTTTATTGTCAACATCTCCTAGTTATTCCCAATCCAGGGTCGTAACTAAAACTGATGGAACTTTAGCTGTGAGGGCTTCCCAACTTTTGAATTCCTTGTCAGAAAAGCCAGCGTTTATTTTCATCTTTTGTTTTAATTTCCAATCTGCTATCAGCTACTGCCTTTTCTATATATTAGTGCTTTTAATCATTTATTTCATTATATTAATGTACATATGCACATATTGTTGCCTTCAGTTTTGCTCTATGAAGTGCCATGTAGCTGCAAGTCAAGTTTATTATAGAGTACATAGAAAAGCATAACTCCATATGGAAGTATTGCGTATCTAAGTGTGTGTGTGTACTGCAAGAGTTTGGCTTGGCAGACAGGTCTCCTGAACCACTAATATTGTCTGCAGGCTTGTAAGTACCATGGCTTCTTCACCAGACTTGTTAACACCCTGACCAAACCCGAACCAAAACACGACCCAGTCCCCATGCCCAGAACCCCCAAGACCATACAGCTTCAAATGCCACAGAGCAGAGACGGGCCCGACAGCTAACCTCCACTGCTGACACACACCCACCCACCCACACACACACGCATACACTCAGTTATGAGAAATAACCACCGTATTACGCCACAGCAAGACACAGTATGTGTAATGCCACAATGGTTTTTGTCACCTTCTTGTTTGTCTGTCATCAATTAACTATAATGAGAATAGTGGGTTTGGACAGAAAGCCTTGTATATTGTGTTATTACGGCTCGGCTATTATCACTCAGGAAGTTTGTCTCAGCTGGCCACAGCCACCGTCAGGAGCAGCTGAAAGGAGACAGAACCACCTATAAAAGCATATTGGTTTAAACAACCACTCCCTGTCTATTAGCTCAAAATGACATTTAATGAGGCCTATTAGCTCTGCTCCAAATCAGCGCTGTGGCTACACTAGACTAATGACACCAATAACACACACTCTGCAAACCATGTCATGTGGGGGCACACCAGCAGACACATGGGCACTGCAAGACACGCACACATGCACGTGAGCAAACAGATACCCACATCTGCATGCAAGAACACACATAGACGCGTGTATACACACACTCGATGAGTCGTCACTGCAGTGGCAAACCACAGGTTAACCAAGAGCTGTCAAGCGATTAAGCACAATGAGAGCCACAAAAACCAAGTTAGCCTCCCGCTAATAACACAGTGGCCAGAGAGACCTGACTAACCACTTAGCATACACGCACGCACACACACACACACACACACACACACACACAAACACACACTATAAACCTCTGAGGAAAATTATACCACAGATCTTAAAACTTGTGCCTTGCTGATTTTCGTCACTGACCACACAATTAATTAACTAAAGATCAGGTCCACAGTTCAGAGATGTGAGCCTTACTGAGTCATGGGTGGTCTGACTGATATTAGATGAGGAACCGCTGGGGAAATGACATCCCTCAGGAATACTCATATGGCTACCATAAGGAGCATCAAACAAGCTAACACAAAATCTCTTTCCTGATGGAGACACCCACAACCAGGCAAGCCATTACAGTTAAAAAATAATCAACAGAAGCATAAAGAATATTTAGCTTTCATGTCAGTAACCAGCACACAGTGAAATCTACTGCTACTGTCAACTCATTTTCCAGGAAAAACACAGTGTTTTCAAAGAGGAGTGCCACAGAGGGCCAGTGTATGTCAACTTTAAGATAGCCTACTGTTCGTTCTCTGAGTGGAACCCTCCCCGGTGGGGCCTGGCTATACCACAGGCCTCCTAATTACCCACTCGTTTAACACAAAATAGAGCCGTAATGGCCAACAAAGCCCCCCCCCCACGTCTCAATGAAGCGTTCACAGATAGAATCACAGTTCTGGAGACAGTCACTGCTCTCAGCTCAGAGTCTCTGTACTGAAAACCTGGAGGAGGGGGAGGCTGTGTGGAGAGGGCACATGTGTGTTTTGCCACCCTCCGACCTCGGCTTAATGACCCCTGAGAGGGAGACGTGTTCTGGCTGTAGTTTCTGAGTAAATTATACCACCACTGTAATTCTGACCACTTAGCAGCAAAGGGAAGCAGTTCAGGGGTTATGTATGATGACATAGTTTTTATTGCATAAATTACTGCCCTGAAACTGATGCTGGAACATGCAAACTTTAAGCCTTGTTTTTTTTAAGAGCGAAGTCTCTTCACCGTGCCAGAACACTCTCACCTGATCAGGTCTCCACTTCAGAGACTCACTTCTCATGCGTTCAGGTTTCTGGACACAAACCTAAGATGGCAGTTTTGTTGAGACCATACCAAGCTTTTTCTAAACAAATTCACTTCCGACTCCCATCTGCTCGCCACCAAATAACAGGACTTGTTTGAAAGTCATCTGAGGAGGGGGGACAGCAGATGCACAGGAAATGCTTTTGATCAAACAAGATGGCTCGAGAGCGAGAACGGATGGTGGGGAAAAGTGGGCGTGAGCGCGAGTACATGTGCGTTTGAGGACAAGCATATGCCTTTGTTTCAGGGTGCATGTTGATCAGCGCTGAATGTCGAGTGTGTGAGGCATTTTTTGGCACCACAGGCAGGTTTCCTACAAGGGAGACTGATGGTGGTACTAATCCTACTGTCTCCTGGCTCCTCTGTGTCTCTGTGTGTCCTGGTGCCATATGTGACAGGCCAGGCGGGCGGGTTGTTTGTGATGTGATATTGTTCATTGAGACGCCGTGAGATGAGAATATGCTTTTCTTTTTTTTATGAATAGGGAGGAGGGATGTGGAAACAGCTGCATGCCAGACCAGTTGGCACTGTTGGCTATAGTAAAGTTTTTTTTTTTCCCTCCTCAGTTGTTTTTATATGGCCCATTAAAATGAGCTGATGCTAGCACTCTGCTACCCCATGTACCCTCTCAGGAATATGTTGCCTCACATTTTTATTTCTCTTCTGTCTCTCAAACTGTCACATGGGAGACCGGACTTCTTCACGAGAAGCTATCTTTAATTAATAGCCTCTTGATTGCTAATTAACACAATGGAGATTTTTTTCCCGTAAAACCTTTTTTGTTAATTTCCTCGTTTTAATAGTGTGCCATCATTTTAGCTGCATATTCGCCTCCGTTTGCTGGCTGGACAGTGAGATAAACCCACAGCTGAGTTAAAGGGGCATGCCACCAGTTTTGCACATCAAGTTTAAGTGAAAAACTCAGTCTTTAAAATAGTTAGGAAGTATTTTCCACAGTTAGCCTCCTGATAATATTACATATCTGAGCTAAAATCTGATCCCACATAACAAAATGGACATGCAAGATTTATTCTACTGAAAAAATAATATCCCAATTGTGATAATTGGGATCTTGATGCAGCTTAAGGACTGATAAGAAGGATACTTTGGGCACTGTTGCTTCCTTCTCATTCCATGACTCCTCTATTTATTAAAAGTACAATATTAACTTGCTGGTGTACCCCTTTGAAGGCAAATTAATATGATGCTTCCTGTGTGTGCAAACATATTCCCATACTGTGCTGCTTGTGCGTGCATTGGTACTCACTCCTGGGCTCACGAGGTCCATCCACGGTGACCTTTATGGCTCGGTGGTAAGTAGCCACTTGTGGCGGGTTGGTGAATACTGTGATTGTCAGAGTGAAGCTCTTGCCTGTAGTGACATCAAGCAACATCAAATGACAATTGAGACAATGGCTAGTATTCATCTCTAAAACATCCCCAAGTCACAAGTGTGGTTGTGATCACATAATAGCCAATACAAACTGGGAAAAATCGACTTAGAGAGGATTAACAACAGACAACATTGGCTGTTTGTGAGGGTCTATTTAGGTCCTTTGGCAGAGTCTAAATGGAAGACTGACTGCAGGAGCCAGTATCGTGTATTCCAGAATTTCTAATGCACTGTGAGTGGGCGAGAGGCATTTTAATAGTCACTTCCTTTCTCGATAATCCCCAGCAGTTGCTGCCTTGGGGTTGAGTGTTTGTCTGTGCAAGTGTATGCGTCCCTATGTGCATGCACGAGGAATGCTATGAATCAGAGTCCAACAGTCAAGTCAGCAGCAACACTAATATCTGAGGTATGCAGATGCAGTGAGTAACCATGGCTACACTTGGAAACAGGAAGTGGGGGTAGCAACTCATCTGAGCCCCTGTCCATTTATCCATATACCTGTGTGCCATCCCCTCTTCCATTCTGCACTCTAGCTAACTATAAACATGCTTTTCAAAGCTCAGATAACAGATAGACAGCAGAGATAGCAGATCCTAGATGCAACAGGCGTCCCTCGTACCTGTTTTAAGGTGCATGCGGGTGAAGCAGAGCTGTAGATCAATGACAATGATTCCCAACCAAGAACCCTCGAGGGTTACTGCTACAGTATCAGTTAGGATATTAATTGTAATCATGAGCTATATGATTACAATTAATGAATTTAGTGGATCTGAACAAGTTTCAACATAACAGTTGACAGTCAACCAAAATGAGGGGATAAGCTGCAGAAAATAGGAACTAAAAGGAATGCATGCATGATTGGAATACATAAACTGCAGTCAAAGAGTTTAAATTATTCGCTAAGGATACTAAGGATGCACCACTATATCACCAAAATATTGGTATTAGCCATTATCGGCCTTGTTAATATATTGCTATATCTAAATAGACATACTGATGTCAGGGGTTGATGATCTGTAATAAAGTGCATCACTTTCCTGCTTTCATCTCTTACTTGTGATCCAATTTGTGTTTCCGGTCAAAGTAAGCCTGTATGCTTTGACACTATTAATTTTAATGATGTTATCAGCGATATCTGAGTCCTCTGAATTAGTTGTCATGTGCATTTATACTTTCATCATACAGAGGCACCATTTCAGCCCCATAAGCATCAATTCTCTGTTCTCGCTCTTATTCTCCTGTGCATGACTTTCAGCTATCTAACATCCCATCAGCTCACTTTGCTTGCACTTATCTGTCATTGCAGGGTATTCATTTCAGACACCTCGTAGTCTGATCTACCCTGGCTCCTATGTCACTTCCTGTTACTAGATTCTTTGTTACAGCAAAGGCACACGCAAGGTCTCTGTGGCAACAGGTCAAGCCCAAATGCCTCGTTGTCTCCTCTCAAAACTTTGTCACTCCTCAGCCCTCCTGACTCCCCAGCTTCCTCCCTTTTTTGACAGCTACAACAGAGCAGGAAACTGAGAGGAAAAGTTGCTGGTGGAGCTGCTGACAACACTTATCACCATCAACTTACGACAGGCAACTGGTTTCTTGGAGATTTGTACAAAATAAAATAGTTCCAGAAAGCATGGCGAGTGCAGGAGCACATCAGGAAAGCCAAACACACATGATTTACTGACATGACAGTAAACAATGCAAATAGTCACTTTCGTGATGCCAAACATTCAAAGAATGCCATTGGACTTAATGGGAACGGTTCTCTGCCTAACAGCCTGAAGCTCAGAATGATCAGCCGTAGGGCTGCAGCACCACCCAACATGTTTATGAGCCTGAACTGAACTGGGTCACATCAGGTGAAAAGGAAACAGAAAAAAAATGTCCATGAGTCTGATGATGTTTTTCTTGTTATCAGCTTCACGCTTTCAAATGCGGTTGATGCCGCACAGCTGCACATTGTATCGCTGTCCAGTTTGTTTCTCAAACTAAAAATCCAGAGTAGGAAAAAACAACTTGTCTCTCATCTGGATTAAAAGATATAAAATATATTGAGAAGTATCATTTTAAGGCAAAGGGAAAGGGGGAGCAGCACGGTTCACCACTCAGGCTTTGCGAGATGGGTGGTGGGATCTGAGTCTGGAGTCAGAGAGATCATTATGCGGTTGCCACGTAGTGAATGTGGCCACTAATCCACAACCTAATAGCTACTACTGTGTTAAAGTGAAAGGAGCACAGAGAGAGTCTCAGGCCTCACCTCTGCCACTGCGCCCCACAAAACGAAGGTCATTGAAGCGTGCTACTTGGTTCTTCATCACACCTGAGGCATTCCGCAGCTCGGCGGAGTAGTTCTCATCGTTGCCTGCCATTACGGTGACAACGGTCCCGTCAGGTATATCTCCCAGGGCAACCACCTGTCAGAATCACATAGGTAGAGAGTGGAAGTTCTTCTTTTATAACTTCCATGTATAGTAGGGTACATTATATTCCATTACTTCTCCTATACAAGGAGGGAAAGATTTTAGTGAGAAGATGCGTGAAAGCAAAATGTTATCTTTTTCTCATTTTTGTCTATTCGGAGTTCGTCTAGACTCATCATTTTACATCCTGTCATCCTCCTACAAATTAGGTTGATAAATGGATTTAATTTTAATGCCCTGAAGCAGCCTTATATCATGATAAATGTCTTTAAGTGAATCATCTAAAATGCAGTCTTTCAAAACAAAAGTGCAGAGGCCTCGTGTTATCATTTAGATTCTTGGATGGGGATGAAAGAGGATAAAGACGCTTACGGAACTGGAATAATTACAGAGTCTTCGTTATAAGAATGTTTAAATAACACTTATATGTAAAAAACGTGTCACATTTGGTTTGGAGCCATGGCTGTAGTTACAAATTTCCACTTGAGAGTGCCTTTGATCTTTCCTTTAAATAATATCTGCCAAGTAATTAATAAAAGCTTTTCTTTGCAATTTCATTGAAACCAAAAAAAAAAAAAAAGAAACGAAAAGAAAAGAAAAGAAAAGAAAAGAAAAGAAAAGAAAAAAAATTGAGGCCCAAAATACAAAAGCATTATTCTTTGGAGCATTAGAAATATATTTTTCTGTTATAACATATTAAAAGTTTGAGGAAAATCCAACTGTACAGACTAACTCAAGTGGCAGATAATATGCTGCAATATTTATAAAACAATTTTTAAATTTGAGAAAATTGTCTAAAAGATAAATTTTCAACACAACGATATCTTTGTTTCTTAATTTAAAAGGCTGAATATTGTATTTAAACTAATTCACAACATTTTCTGATTCTTGGAAATAATAATATTTATCTATTTATTTTAAATGTAGGACAAAAACATTATAAACACGTGGCTCCCTTCTTTTAGGTCCTGACTCATCTTGCCTACCATTTAAACTTTTCGGACTAATACCGTTAAACATCACGTGGAGGTTTATTGTTTTGTTTTTTGCCACAATAATATTAATTTTTAAATGTGTTTTCTGACTATACTTTATTTTTAATGTCAGTAATAACTTCCGGATCCTGCGTGTTCACATTAAGAGCCATTAAGCGTTTGAAACTCCAAAAGGTCTAAGAGATAAATAGTCAAGTGAGAGAAGATAAATAAAACCGGAAATCCAGGCCATCTAACACTATTAAATTGATTTCACTGTCTTTAGAGAAAGATGACGCATTTATTCTTATTCAAAATCAGCTTTGGGCTTCATCTGGTTTTAGTATTTTTAACAGAGAACACCATCGTAAGTCGGGTTGTTCATTTAGCAGCACAGCGATGAGTCGGGACTCACCTTAAAAGCGACCGGCAGAGTCTTGTTGCACCGCCAGTGGGAGGGCAAGACCGAGCAGAGAAAGTTGGGACTGTCGGTCCTCACTAGCTCGGCCGGGTGGTCTGCGATGATCTCGGCCATACTGCGGTTTTCGTGGGGGCGCAGTCTTGGCACCGCCGCCGCTGCGTCCGGCTGCCCGGCTGGAGAGCTCACATCGTTCATCTTTCCTGGGACCGGCTGGAGGCTACTGGACGGCGGACTGAACCTCCGACTGGCGCTGGGATCTACGGGAATTCGCATCACAACAGCGTGGATTATCAGAAAAGGCACCAAAGGCTCTCCAGTCGCTCTCTTTCTTTCTCTCTCTCACACAGGGAGAAACTCGGAGCGTGCGCCGCTGTTCGCTGAACCTCAGCGCGCCTGCCAATGGAAAATGGGACTTGAGTGAGCGGACACCGCGTTTCAAAACCCTCTCCACTACAAACTTTAGTGGTCGCCTTCAAACGACATAAAATAGACTTCTCCAGCAAGAAAAACAACCCTTCAAAACTCGATGATGTTTTAAATGACAAGCTCTTTTTTTTTCAAACTCCTCGGGGGAAGAGTCCATGTGCCATAACGCTGGCGTAGTAGCTCATGTGTGGATATAAATAACATCAAATAAATGTCCGAGCGCGTAATAGGCTATACAATTACAAAAAAAGCAAGTCTAAAATGGAACGGCCGACCCAGATGCTAAAAAAAAAACAAGTTTTTTTGTCTGTCTCCCTTTAGTGAAAAGTCAAAGCGCAGCTCCAGGTGCGTCATTGAAGTCTTTGTGCCAAACTGAATGGCATTCTCAAAGTCCGCAGGCTATGTACACACAAAAAAACCTTTCAAAGTCAAAGGGATACGCTTTAACAATACTTTACAGGGCTATTTAGAATCCTGCAACGCCTGCAAATTGATCATATTTTTTCTGTTAAGTCTTCCGGCAGTGCCGCTGATTTTGAAGAGATTTAAAAAAAAAACCTGCTAAAAAGATTTTAAGAGAA
The DNA here is from genome assembly GCA_024447675.2 of Pterophyllum scalare. Taxonomy (NCBI): domain Eukaryota; kingdom Metazoa; phylum Chordata; class Actinopteri; order Cichliformes; family Cichlidae; genus Pterophyllum; species Pterophyllum scalare. Next base: position 46,283 of record JAMQGT020013523.1, read on the forward strand.
AAAAAAAGCATCGCCGGTGAGATGAAGGAGGCGGAAAAACGGATCCCGGTTTTGTAGCCGTAAATGCGGTTAGTGTTTGGAGGCCGGGGTTTCCCGTGCTCAGGCTTTTTGTGGTTTATATAGCTCGAGCGCCCAGCAATTATTGCGCTGATGCGACTCCAACACGTGGTGTCTGGAGTCAGATGCATTCCCTCCGCCATAATCTATCACGCCTATATAGACTGCCGGACAGATCTCCGTGTAATGGCCATACCTTCATGAAAGACACATGGGGCTACGTTTCACGCCTTTCTCTTATCCACATTTCAAAGTTTACTCACAGCCTACTGTACCTACCGACATGTTACCGCTTCCCTGGACCATCCGCGCGCTCCTAACAGCGGAGGTGGTCATTTCCAATCAGCAACACGCATCAGTCCATCAGACCGTGTTGTGTTACCACCGTGTCCTGACCGTATGCGGCTAACAGAAGCGTTCAAAGAGCCGAGTCCCGGTGAGAAGTGAGTTACACTCCATAGGAGTGAGTGAGTCACCCGAGAGCGGTGAGTCAGGTAGAGGCGCAGGAGTAGAGTTTCACTCGGTCACAGGGGAGAGCTGTTGTGCAGGTGTACAGGTATTCTACTTTACAGGGCTTTAATTTATGTTTATCCATCCACGTGGCCGCCTTGTGAACCGACTGCGCGTTTGGGAAAGGCATTTATGGAAAATCCAACTTCAACAGTTTCTGTGCCTCATACAACTTGTTAAAGCTATTACATGGCCGTTTTATTACACATAGTCCGAAAATAAACTATATATAAACAGAACCGAAAGAAGGACCCGTGCGTAATTACGCACAACATACTATGTATATGCATATTTCAAAATGAAATCACATATGCGGGTTTCAACCGCGCAATCCCATTTAATGCAACTTTTATTTACCATTTTTAATATATTTAGATTGCAGAATATGTTACATACAAAAATACTCAATAGCTGCAGATTTAGTCAACAGTGTATCAAAGTGTAAAAACTAGCTCAGTCTCAGCCAACAGTAAAACACTCCTCGCACATGCATACGTCCTTAAGATAACCCAGTAATTTCCAACAGAAGAACTCTCACAGGAGCCACTTTTCAGCTTCATAAACGCTGAAACTTTCAGTTCAGTTTTACTGATAAAAGTTTGGTACTTCTAGTTTTTATTTTCCCCACATCTGCTGTTTACATTAAAACCCAGAAACAATGAAAAAGAATCCTGCAAGAATATTTAACACAGCAATGATAGATCTGCGAACCCATGATATAAAAAAAAGCGAGAAAAAAAACCCATACATTTTTAATAAAATCTTATTTTTTTATACCACACTATAAACAAACAAACAAAAATCATACTTTACGTTTTATGGCTGAAATAATAAGTATGCCTGCTGCGCTGAAAATAGTCAGTGAGGGGGTGAGAGGGCCTGCTTAGCTTTCCCCTCTTGTGTCTACTGTAGAGGGCATCGTTTACCCTCTGTGAGCCTCTATATCTCAGCCTGCACTCATCACCTACCCCACCCACCCTCAGCCCTGATTACCCATCGGTCTCCCAATGAGACTTTTCTGGATGCCACATCACACATCAGCATGTGTACTGCCACTCTGTGTTCCTTTTCCATTGCTCCCAAACAGGCTTTTTATTGCAGTGAGTCTTTAAGACAAAGAGCTTTGATACTCCAGGCCTGCTTCAAAATAAATGGGACGAGTGGGAGGCACAGCTGTTGGGTTATTTGGATCCTGTCAGAGCCTTTGTAGCTTGTTTTCATGTTGTAAAGTTAGATATAGTTTTATACATTTTACTAAAGATTTATGTTGTAAGAGGAATAAGGTAATTGACTGTATACTACAGCCTGAGCACTTGAAATAACTTGACATCTTATGTTTCACAAGTAAGTGTGTGGATGTGGGAGGAATATATATATATATATATATATATATATATAAAAAGTCTGAAAGCACTGACACGCATCTGGCACCTCGTCATGTGGATGGGGGTGGGGGTGGGGGGGGTGATTGAGTTACGCTTCCCTTTCGTGTGCCCCAAACCCCAGAAATATGGTTCACATTGTCCAACATTCTCAAAGATCAGCTAACAATTCATGGATGGATAAATGTGAATAGTAGTAATTAAATCTGTAATAGTGATAAACATGGACTTGCAGGAACCACGGAGCCGGTTATCCCAGCAGAGTTAAGTTTCAGCTCTGATAATATCGCTTTTTTATCGTTGAGTAAATGTAGAGTAATGTGGAAAACACCCTAAATGTTGTAGTGGAATCTAGTTTAGGAAATTTAAAGGAGGAAATAATGCCCACCTCTGAGGCAATTTCACGCCATCAGCCAAATCAGCCTTATTACTTTCAATCCTGACTTAAATTTGAAGTGGAACTGTCAATGTGTACGGTCTACGAGTAACAGACCCCTTAATGAGAACATTATACAAATTCACCAACTTTTCTAAGTCAAACTAATCATGCCTAAATTTAGATTTGCTGCACTCTGTTATTGTCCCATCAAAGGCAGAATATTTTCCCAGTCCAACCCCAGGGCCCCAACCCCCCTCGCCTCCCCCCTCCACCTAGTCGTGCCTTAAACCCTGACAAGCTCAGCTCATCAAAGAGTGTTTGTCCCATCTGACTCCGCTTTGCTCCTCCACTGTACATCCAGCATCTGTCTTCCAGCTCCCTACAGGATAAGGTCCACACTTACACAGAACAAGGCCTTTTTACCGTCTGGCTCTCTGTCATTCAGAGGTATTGGACAAACTCTGCTCAAGTTTAAGGCATTTGATGTTTCAGAGATGTGAGGGAGAGAAGGTGTTAATGTGTCAGAAAAATCTGTTCAGTAAAATAAAAAAATACTACCATGCCTACCAAAATAAATTTAAAAAACCCAACAAGTTTTGATTAAATGTGAAGGCTGGAAGTTTCAGGCAGGACTGGACTTTTAGGATACTCCACCGATCCTCCTCAGCATAAACTGATTTCATATGATGTAGTAATGAATCTAGCATAAAGCCGTTTAGCTTTTCAGTGGGTCTGCAGCTCGCCTGGCGCACAGCTGGATCGTCTCTCTCAGCTCTGGTATTATTCATCTACTGTGTTACACTGGCTTGGAGTCATTGCACAGTAGGAGAAGTCACTAACAGTGAAGAACCACAGTATAGCACATTGAGCAGGATGTGCGTTTTATGATTTATGGTAATATTGTATTTCGGCTGCTCAGTTTCAATTATTTGTTTTCAATAAAAATCAAACTCAGCTGACATTCTCTGACTAATTTTCCTGTCGAGATATCAAGCGAGTAATAAAAGTTTCTGTTCTCATTCCCACTTGGAATGACAAAGACTGTGTGAACCACTATTATGCGCACACATCCGCCGCCTCTAATGTTGTCAGCAAACGAACTGTGCAAAATCTTTTTTCTGCGCCTTGGTGACCTTCACATCGCTCTCCCTGTTTGACATTTAAAGAGACAAATTCACAGGCCCGTGTATCCTCACCACGAACAACACCTCATTAAGAAAGACGACAAGACACGGGGCTCAGTGTTTCAGCTCAAAACACACATAAACGTTCCAGTTTAAGCAGGAAACAAGCAACTAGGCAAATGCGCTCACTTTAATTTTTAAAGAAAAATAATTTGTAGCATTACGGTCATACAGTCTCACTCTTTCTCTTCTTCATAAGCATATACTGTACTCTCATCCAAGAGGAAAAGCACAGCCACTTAAGACTCAGGATTAAGACTCCATTTCACAGTGGTGCATTTTTCAAGACACTTAATTATAGCCTTCTAGAGGAGAGCAGTGACGAGGCCCAGGCTTTTTTAGCTCTAACGGGATGTTTCCATGTTTGGCAGGCCACCAGCCAAATAGCCTGCCAGCAAACCAATCAGAGAGCCCACCAGGCTAGGCAGCAAACCAGCCAAAGATCCAGGATACAGTTCAATCAACTGAACCAACCAGGAGAACAGGCATGTAGCTGCAAAACCAACTAAACTAGTGGACCAGTTAGTTAGCCGGCAAAGGAGGATGATGACGGGCAGAAACTTCATTCCTCGTGACCTCATCGGCACAACCTCAGCAACTCACATCCCCGCGCTGATCCCAGATCATAGCTAAGCCCTTAATGACTGTTTGCGATCGAGGCCGTGACATCACTGTAAACTGTTAGGACGAGGACAGCACGTTCTGTGGTGTGTGAGTGTGTTTGTGCATGTCCCTACGCAACTGCCTTCACAGAGAGCAACCCAAAATATATTAGACTCTGAGAAAGCTGGGCCGGCCACTGCGCCCTCACAGTTTAATATATGTATACATATGCTTCGCTGAGAGCGACAGAAAGACTCTGTCTGATATTTTGCTCAGTTTTTGAAATGGCATAGAGCAGCATGGAAAGAGATGGAGACACGGAGGGGGCGGTTGCTCACTGCTTGTGGCAGGAGGGTGAAGAAGGAGGGAGGGTGGGAGGGGTATAAAGACAATTTCCTCTCTGCTCTTATTGCTCTGACTGTCTGCCGCCTACTGCCTTCATGGAGGTCCCTAATTGAGATCACTTGTACTTAAAAATAGGAACAAAAAAGGAACTTCTGTGGGCTGGAATATGGCGAGGAGAAAATAAAGCAGTAATATGTGACGAAGGCTGCCATTAAAGAGTCCCAATGATAGATCTGAGCAAGTGGGGCACAGAGCTGAGAAGTCTTTCTGCGTGTGCCAGGGAACCTTCAGATGTTGACGTGTCACGCACCACCTGCTGTCACTTCACTTAAATTGTGCATGTGGAAGAGTGTATTTGTAGCTTTTCTGTGTGCGTGCATGTGTGTGTGTGTGTGTGTGTGTGTGTGTGTGTGGGGTGTGTTTGGCTCTTTGGTGGGGTAGGGTGACAGTGCCTGCAGCCAGAAACATGCCAAAAAGGGGTACTTCAGTTTTTCCACTTTTGTATGCAAGTGTTTGTATGCATTTCACAATTTGTATTTACATTACTGCAACAGAACATTCTCAAAGTCATCGAGCATATTTGGCCACCCCTGACCATGCAGCTTGTGTATCATTAGCTATGCTATTATTAGTCTTTCACTTTAATTCAACCGTTTCACCAATCAAACTGTGGCTGGAGCAGCTTTTCCCAGACTTGGTCCCAGAATGTCCCTAAAGCTGCGCTGGTTTCCCCTTTAAACCATCTATCACTCAATCAGGTCTGATCCTGCTATTAATCAAACAATGAGCCCCTCTCCTTGGAGACCAGTTTGACGGATTGGCTTGAAGGCAACGCAGCGTATCCAGGAGTGGTACTGGACCACTGCTGGGAACAGGAACCCTGTAAAGAGCGTTTTTCTTGGACCCGGACCCTCTGTAGGTGCTAAAGACAATACAGACGCTCGGGCTAGGCCAACATTCCACTTTACACTTTTCCCTTCCTCTGTGTATTTCACTGGTCTACTTCCCCTCTGCAAACTAGCCGGCTAGTATCAAAATATTTATAGTACATCTGCAAGACATGCTGTTCTCATGTATCCAGGCCATTTAGCCCTGTGTTCATTATGCGAGGTAAAACTAATACCAGATTTACAGGAGGAGATTTCGCTCTGTTCCCCCTGTCCGTGTAGCACGATTGAGGATGATTTATGTGAGGTAAGGACACACAGGCGAGATAAAACGAGTGACTACATGGCAAGAGGCAAAAAGCTTGCGGCCCAGACTAGCACTCGCAGGGGGGCTATCAACTATCACTTGCCCATTTCCACTCTTTGAGTTTTGAGTGTTGAGGAAGGTAAGGATTGAACGGCAGTCGCTGGAAATAGCAGAGGAAAAGGAAGGAGACAGGAGGATGTATGTATGTATGTATGTATGTATATACACAGAGGTGGGGTGCAGGAATGTCCAAGTGCACTGGGTCCAAATTGAGGTCCAGATGGAGGGGGGAAAAAATTCTGTCATGGATGCTCAATTGCACACAGACATAAACATGTAGCCATAGATAGAGTAAACCCATGCCTGGATATGTCCCATATACATTTCTTGTTTTGGAGCTTTAAAATTTGTATTAAATATACTGTTTATTTTGCTTGGCTATCGTGGATGGACTTTTAAAGCTTGTGTAGAAAAGCTTAGGATGAAGTTCTGGCATTGCTTTGCTTCCTCATTTCTTGGAGATAATCAGCATCAAAACTGTCAGTCAAGTGAATATGTCCAGCACTGAGACAATAGCCAATCAGATAAAGAGAAAATGAAAACAACAGTAATGGGCAGGCAGCGTGAGCAGCCGCTGCAGTGGGTGTGCATCGAGAGCGTTTGGATCTCGCTCTCTTTTGCTTTTTTTGTCCTGATCTCTTCCTGATCACGGTCCAGCTCGGAGCAGCTCCAAAACACTTAGTTTGAACTCCACAACCTGGAGCAACACACACCCGTTTGAATTCCAAACCATTCAGATGTCAAAATGGCCCCGGGACACCTCGGTTTTTGACATGTAGGATGAGATGTTGTTAAATGACTTAAAGAGTTAAGTTGAAACTGTCATGGCTGATGCAGCTCACTCAGAGATTGGCCTTTGCCTAAAACCTTAGCCTATAATTACACAGAGACTATTAGGCTACTGGTCAGAAATGAGTCACAGAAAGGTGGGGGTGCAGAGAAAGAGACGGGTGGATGGAGTTCACTTTCATAGCTTCCAGCCTGAGATGCCCTCAGACAAAATCAATTCCAGTCATCTTCGGAAAAGAGGGTTCGGTGAAAGAAAACATCATCAAAGCAAAGGGAAATTTAACAGAAGATAAATGACTATTGTCTGATTATTTGACCCGTGACCCTGTATTTTCCACTTACACTCAACTTGCTGGTTATTCCAGGACAAGGACTTCTCTTCCCCAAGCTGAGACTCTGATGACGCCAGCTTTATACAGCCTAAATCGAGTCCTAAACAGAGTCTCATCAACTGCAGGGTCCCACGGGGAGCATCCATCACATTGTGAAACACTGTCCTTCAAACACAATCTATTCTGTGGTGTTGCATTATGGCAAAGTTGAGAATGTGAACGTCACGCACTTATAAAAAAATCCCTCTCTGGCAACAGGGTTACTGGGATGTGGTTTCGAGCTGACAATTAAATTGTCCGCTCGGAATATGCTGTCATTCTGGAAACACGAGATTTATGGCAAATAATTTTGAGAGAACTGATCGGCTTAAATATTTTAACTGGATTTTATGGCACCATAGATCACCCTGATACACTCTCGCATCCTCCAGAGACTGAAAACTGCTCCCATTAGTTGCAGAACTCATTTACAGGCAATTAAAGAAGCTCCACACAGTCCAAGATCCTCTCGCTGAGACATGGTTTGTGGAAGTGCATCACCAAATAAATGCTCTTTTTGCACTGTTCCTACAAAGGAGGCAAATATTTACATTTACATTTAATACTCAGAAACCACAGAGCCTTATCATACAGCTCCTTGAACTGTAGCAGGAAAGAAACCCTTGGAATCATAAAAGCGACATACAGGGTTAGGAGCTGTAAACATTAAGTCTGTGTTTACATTGCAAGGGATTCTTTTTTATCAGTAATAGCCTCACACTGTGAGCCTGATGATTGAGTAATATTTATTATGAGCCCTTAGGGGGTGCTTCCCTCTCAGGCTCTCTTACATCTATAAAACCTTTTACCCTTAGCTCAAGTGTAGCACAGACAAGCTCCCATTAGAACCTGATTGTATATGGGCTTTAAAGTGTGCTTCTATAGTGCCTTTAGTGTGCATAGGTCATGTGCACATGTGCTCATATGCATGTGGGTGTGTATGTGCAGTATGTGTGTGTGTGTGTGTCTGTGTGTAGCAGTAAACGGGCTGGCTCTGAGACTCTGGTTAACCAGACTATAATTTGGAGGCCCAGTGAAGACTCCCAGCAGCCTCTCACTGTTTGTTTACCAGAGAGACCGACTCTACTGTTTCTGCTGCATCTGCAGGGTCCTGCAGGAAAAGGGCGTATCTGTCTGGTTGTGCGTGCATGAAGAGTGTGTAGGTGTAATTCTGTGTGTAATGAAGAATTCATGTGAAAGTGACTAGAATAGGTGAAGATATATATTCATCTGTGAGGACTATAAACGCTATCTGAATGATCAGTTTCCTCTAAATTTCTATTGTGCTTATTTTTTTTTAAAGGACTGGTGCCTCCAACTAAGCCGAAGAACTCTCGACAACCCTCGCTGTCCTGTTTTCCTCATGCATCTTTAAGCTACAGTAAATCAAGGCAAGACTATACATTCACTACTCTTTCCATTCCTGAAACGGCAGCTTTGTCATAAATAAGAAAACAAAAAGAGCCAAACTTCGCTAAAAAAGCACCCTCGCATTAAAAAGGGTTTGTCAGCAAAAAATGACTGCTATTTTTGTTTGTGCTGAGGGTAATTCTCCTGAGACTAAACTGCTCGGTTTGTGTCCCAATTGGGCTTTTTTTTTGTTTCCCACCAATCCTCCTCCAAAGCAGAAATAAAAAGAAAACAATGCAATTCAAAAGACCAGAGCTCCCAGCCTGTCATTTAGCTGTAACTTTGAATTGTCTTTGCTCTCTGCGTGAGCTGTTTTCTTTCACACACACACACACACACACACACACACACACACACACACACACATGGTCACACACACGCAGCATCCTAAAATTTCATCATGAGAGAGGAAGAAAGACAGAGGAGAGGAACTTTCAAAATATCACTCTAATAAAATATTCCTGCTCCTCTGGGATCTTCCTTTGCTCATTCAGCATCAGGAGAAGTGAAGTGGAAAAGGCCCGTTATTGGTCTGTTTCCTTTGGGGAAAGACACCAAATAGGCTGAACAGAGCAACAGCTGAAGGAAAACTTTTAACTGCGACAACAAAATGAACTACAGACAACTGTAAGAGAGCAGCTGTCTGGGTGAGTGACAGGATTCAAGCCTGCTCCGGTGAGGATCAGACACCATGTATGTATATAGACTTTGATCAGACGGAGCTGCTTGTCAGAGCAGCGTGATTGGATTGAATGCGTGTAAACTGGAACAGCTCAGGGAACAACAGAAACAGAGCAGCTAAATTCTCAAAAAGATGTCACAGGAAAGTCCTTTGAAACAACCTGAAATGTAACGTAGGGGATTTCTGCACTGCTGTTCAAGCAGAAATTGCTCGAAACTTTTCCCTTTTTTTCACAGGCAAGAGTCACACAGACTTTGGAAAGTCTGGGAAACTATAAGACAGAAAACCTAAGCAGTTCCACTTTATATCATTTTTAGCATTTACGAAAGGAAAACTGAAAAGTAATAAATTTATGATATATGATGAGACACGGCACTAGAATGCACTTGTAATGTGTTTTTTAATGTATTTAGTGAGAAGTTTAACTCCATTATACTTAGAACCAAATCTGTCAAATTATGTTTATTACTGAGTATTAGTTTAATTCTAAATACTAAATAAACTCTTTGACTCTTAAACTTACCTGAGCAAATTCTGTGAACTGCTGAAGGCCCAGAGGTGCAGCTGAACACACCATATGTTAAGAAATGTGGTAATGTTACATTTACTTATTTATAAATCAGATATGTATACACCATGTCCTTATACACCAGTCATGGCTCTTCCAAGGGAAACTTTATAATTGTATACAACAAAAATGTCACTTTTTCTTTGCTTGTAACCAGAGCAAAAAAAAAAAAAGAAATGTCAATATCATGTCAATAGTGCACAAACATTAAGATTGTAAAAAGGTGTTTATTTTTTATTTTTGTATGTATTTGTGTGTCGTTATGGTTACAGACTCTCTTGCTACATCCATGTATTTGCATTTTCCAACTTTTCCAAAATCATTTAATGTATCATAAAGGCTTACAGGAATATACAAACTGCATTTAATGTACTGTTGCTTTATTTAAAGAAATAATCTATATAGATGTCACAATAATATTGTTAATGTGAATTTTTGCCACGGTGAAAATCTGATATTCTCTCTCTATCAGAGAGCTTCTCAGCAGAAGAACACTTACTCTAGAGGCCGCTCACAAGACAGCCCAGAATGAAAATGATCCTCATAGAGCTGAAGCTCAAACTCATTACAAATTTTTTTGTGGCAATGTTCAGGATGTTTTCAATCAAAGGGAATCTGTAACTCTCTGCAAGCATTAGGGATGTCACAACCTCAGGAGCCACTTTATGGCATTTGCCATTTTGATCTAATGCATAAAACAACCAGCGGCAGAGAGTTTCTCAGCAGCAGCCACCCAACAGCATCACCTATGAGCACAACACCAGCTGCTTCTTAGAAACAACTGTGAGAATTGTGTTCTGATGTGACGATGAGCCTAAACACGGTTTGAAAACTCGCTCCTTTAAAGGCGCTGGAAAATGTCATCTTCAACTGGGCGATCAGCATACATGAGCAGACTGCGAACATTATATGGGCACTATTCGGTATTGTACCATTTTAATCACACATTAATCAGATTGAATTTGCAAAACCTTTAATACAGTCGGGGCATTTTGGTTTGGATGCAGGCGTAAATAATTATTTTAGTTCCATTCATTCTAGTCCATTGAGGACTATCTCATGAACACCCTCCAGTTGAACAGTCAATTTCTGTATAATGACACTAAAGCTACAGACATACTGGAAGCAATTCGCAGTGATGTGGTGACTAGAGACCATAGAAAATGACTGACTTCTGTGACTTCAACTGGATACATCGAAATGACCACAGGCAGTGAGATGTGGGAACAACCAGAGATAAAACTTTCACAACATCCAAGCGACTGCCAATGAGAGTGAGGAATACTATTAATTGACATATGACAGGGCAGTTAATACATTACAGGGTCACCTAGGCAGCTGAAGCCGTCAGCTTCAAAGCGATGTGCGACAAGCGAATCGCTTCCAGTGTGCAGGCAGCTTAAGAGGGAATAAACATGCTGTCGTTAGATTGACTTAAGTATATTATCTATACTACGCTCCTAACAAATCTTAGTGGTGTGGGTGGGGGAAGGTAAGGAGTGTGATTAAAGAGCTAACGCGTCAACTCTTTCTTGCTTTGCTTTTTTTTCTTCCCCTTTCTCTCTCTTTCTCTCTGGAGGCCACTTTACAAATGAGCTCTACCTTCTTCTAGCTTCCCTACTCTCCCCCAGAGACTTGTCAATATCAGCTACACACACTATTCAAAGTTCAAAGACTTGCATCCCACTGCACACACCTACACACACTCTCCTGGCCCCTTTTGTGTCTCGGGGGGATATTTAATTTCAGTGTCTCTGCACACATCTGAATAAGCCTCCATGCCAGCTTGTGTGTGCCACAGGTGGTACAGTGTTGGTGACTCTGATTACTGTGGTGACCAAAGCATCGCCTCCCATCACGTTTGTCATCACCCTTTTCCTGAAAGCGTGGGTGGGAGGGGAAGGATAAAGGGAGGACTTAAGGGGAAGCAGAAGGAGGAAAGGGAAGGGAAGAAGGGAGGTGAGGAAGGTGAATGATGGTAAATGGCCGCCCCCACAGTGCCATATGGGCGGTGGTTTGATAGAGTCAGTTTTGTATTTGTCTCATGAGCGCAAACCGATCCTTCCTTTAGTATCATATCTCTGTCTCACTTACTCTTTTTCGTCCTCTTAATGTCTTCTTCTTTCTCTCTAATTTTCTCACATTTTACTCCCTTCTGCAGCATGAAAGAGAAAACACATCCCTTCAACACACAGGCACAGAGAAGACGTCAGGCCACCATAAAAGGCTTGTGTGGGCGTTGCTGAGTGGGTGGGCTCTCTGATTTTCAGGTGTATTTGATCTGTTGTGTTCACACCTCAGCACTGGCAGGGGGCCCACTGTGTGGGCAGGTAATTTGAGCAAATTAGGAGATGGGGCCTATGCACTATTAATGACACCCTTAGACCCTCCAATGCACGTCCGTCTATTGTTCCCTCCTCTGCACACCTTTCTTTTCTTCCGCTCCGAGTCCCCCGGTCCCATCTGCGCCTCCGGCTCAACACCCACCCTCAGTCCCTCTAAAGTCACACTGTGTGGAATGCACACACACGGTGCACATGGGGGCGGCAGAAGGGGGGGATTGGTTCCAGGTGCCAGTTTGAGCGAGAGCATTAATCAAGCAGACAGATCTTTCTGTCACACACACACCTTTAACATGCACACACAACAGAGCCTATTAGAGCACGCTGCCATTATTTTGGGACTCTGCTACTGCACATGCCAAACTTCCATTTAAGTTACAAAATTTCTCCATAAGTGCACTGAGTGATAAAAGGTTCATACTTGAGCGAAAGTCAGCGTTGATACTGATGTTTGAAAACACGTCGTGACAAGGTGTACTCATCCCCCTCAGACAGCTCCAACGATGAGCTATGAGACAGCTCGGCCTTCTTTAATGCGATTTTACTCATCTTCTTCAGCATCTCCTCAAAAATTGAGCACAATCCTGACCTCCTATTTTACCGCTCCTGCATGTAATCATCAGAATTGCTTAGGTCCAACCAGTTCTGGAAAGTAAGGCTATATTATTTGGGAGTCTGACCGAGTCGGAGGGGACACCGCATTCCTTTAAGATTAAACTAACAAGCCGAAAAACCTGCCCTTTTCTCCGGCACGGGGCAGAACAGGTAAGGCCTTGTGTAGATGCTGTGGCCACACTCTCACTCACATCGTTACACGCTGAACTCAAACATCCAGAAGGCTTGACACTCCATATTTCCCCCTTGTAGAAACAAGGGAGTGTGGAAGCAAAGCCTCCTCAGTCTATTTGAAGGCGGGCAAGGGGGAAACGCTGCTATTCAGCTTTCCTGCGGTTTGCCATATCAGCTCCGCTTTAAGCCATCTTCTGACTTAAACAACTAAAATAAAACATAAATGCCAAAAAGAAAAAAAAATGGAGGACATGAAGAGAAAGAGCAGACTGCTTTATAATACTGGTGTTAAGTTTCATTAGGATGAAGCGGTTCCAAGATAGACCAATTTTTCAAAAGTGTTAGGTAGTTACTTCCTCTCTGAGGGCTTATATCGGATAACGGTAATTCACCCAGCTTGATGCTATTGAAATGGATGAGTGGCTGCAGGATCTTGTTAAGTGTGAAAATAGCACAGCACCGCTTTAAAAGCTTCACTGGTTAACGCAATGGCATTAACCTACCCGGTAATTATGGTGCATTCAAAAATCATAGCTATGTGCAGAATGAGTTTGCAACACTGTCCAAAAATACACACCAATTTGGCTCTTGTCTCGTGAAAACACCACCAAGATATTAAACATTTGCACTGATTTATAGCAAGAAAGATGTTAGCACTTACAGAGTTTCATAAACAGGCTTTATTCCCCCTTTGAGTCTACTATCAACACTTTAAACAGGCAGGACCCCACGATAAGCAGTCAGCTGGCAGGTTACCTTGTCATAACAGTGTAATTAGCCCCACAGCTACTGAATATTAGGATAGAACAAGAGATAATATACAGTGGCCTGTGAGTTACACTGAATTCTACATTTGTTGTTGCAGTCTGCATATTACAGAGATGAGGGTAATCTCACTCATTTCACTGCTTTATTTTGAAAGAAGCGAAGCAGCTATTGTACCACACCGAGACCACAAAGTGCAGCAGTTCACAGGAAAGACACCGCATTTAGGGTTTCTCCTGCTTTCTGAAAGACAAGTCGCACGAGTGACTTTTACAGGAAATTACAGGAAATTAGAGGAGACTTCTTAAAATTTCTCAACATTCATCAGCTTCAGCAATTTTTATCACCCTTTATTTAAATTTTAAAAAAAAGAGAGAGACAGAAAACGCTCCAAAACTTTCACATCAACTGTATTTTCAGGCCATTAAAATCACAGGTTATGTTATTCCCACTGCGCTTTCATTTAAGCCTTAATAACAGCCCAAAGTCTATTTTTGGGTACAATCAGCCCACCATTCACAGCACATTTGAGTGAATTACAGACCAATTAATCTATCTTTGATTAAACCCCGATCACATTAACGCTCCCTGATTACCCTGAGGAATTATGTAGACTAATGTAAACCACCAGCACTAATAAGTCCTAATAGCTGGCGCAGCTCGCAAACACAAACAGTGCTATTTTACTCCATCAATATGACCCTGCTGGGATTAAATAACATGTTTGCCTCAGAGGTACAATTAAGCGATGCTAAATAGAGTTCCTTTGAGCCTGGAGTTAAGGGAAGAGTCTCCGCTGCACAGTAGCAGCCAGTGAAGCGCTCACAACCCCCCCTCCACTCACACACACATTTTCAAATTACCTATTGATGAGTGGGCTTCATGTCTCTCCCCGGTTGGGGGTGAGCGGGTGGGTGGAGGTGGGGGTATGGGGTGGGGGATTGAGGGGTGGTTGGGTGGGGGGAGGGGGGATGTCTGGTTCACTTTTAAGATGTCTCCAAGAAGCAGGCCTGTGGTTAGATCTAAGGCAACACTTATGCAACAGAAGCTCCCTTTCTCAAATACATATATACTGTTTCCCTGCAAATTATTGGAGATTTTCTTTGGGGGAAAGTTTTCCGCCTGGAGTTCTCAGATATTTACTTGCATCGTCCTGCATTTTCTTTTGATGTTGTTGATTCGGGTCTGTCTGTGCAAGCACTTTTTTCCTCTCTCCCGACTGCGACTGCACAGCTTTACTGAACGATAATTTCTCCCTTAATTGTCTATATGTAATTAAATTTGTAATAGAGAAAAGAGGCACTTAAATGTTCCCCCAGAGAGGCATGGTGGCTGAGTGGGTGCCACACATGTTGGAGATTACTCTGCCCTCTCCATCTGATCTGCCAGTATGAAGAGTTATAAAAAAAAATGTATTTGAAGCAATTAAATTAAAATTGCCTCATGTAAATGCCAAGACAAATTTTAATGAGCCCCCTTTACTTTAATTTGGAATATTTGCCCGTTCCCTCAAGTCAGCTCAATTTATCGCTGCATGGGAATGTAGGCTCAACTCTAAATTAAAAATGTCCTTAATGAACACAAATATACAGACGGATGGAGTAATGTGGCTTTCTAACTACAAAAACAGTATTTTGTGCTCTCAGAAACCGGCTGACACTGGGCAAAATGATCCAGGAGAAACACGGGAGCAGGAGAGCTTGAAGAAAATATGTATAATCAACAAAAGGCAACACTCAAGCTCACTTTATATCCACTTCATGTATTTAAGCTGAGAGGAACTGATAAGGACGCTCACAGCTCGAAATATTTATGCAGCAAAATCTGTTTCAAGTTCCTATTTGAGTTAAATTAGTTCAACTTTACTTAAACTCCTTTTTGTTTGGTTAAAGGGTGCCATTCCTAATTTTTTGCCAATTCTGATGCAGCACAGTACACTACATTTATTTACTCAGAATTATAAATACAGCAGAAAAAAAAACTGGTGGTCTTGCAAAATCACACTGCGCTGTCAAGGGGACTTTTTGTGGTTGCACTGACAGATTTACTACCCAGATGTTCATAAACAGGGGCAAAGTCAATGAGGCGTGGCACGGTATCAATCAACAAAACTTTATGTCTGGGAACTGATCAGGGATTATCCTCCTTTTGAGCGCCTCTCTCTACCTGAACATCTGCGCACATCTGCTCTTCTCTCTCCACTGTCTGCCTCTCCCCACAGCATGCTTTCAATTTCCTGCGGCACTGCTCCTCTCCTCTCATTCCCCTGCGCCCCGACCCCCGAGACACGCCGAGGGGTCAGGGGGTTAACGTGGTAATAGGTGGTGGTGATTGGTAGAAGACGCTCACTCTCTCCCAGCTTTCAGAGTGTATTAGGAGCCACCCTGCTTCTGTGCGGAGCGGGAGCCCAGAAGAACAGCTGTGCCTGACCACCGAGCGACTTCTTAAAAACATCTTTTAAACATTTGATTTGGACAAGACGAGCGGAGGCTATGGACCGGAGCGGGAGGCAGGAGGGCGGTGGGGGGAGGGACGTTGCCTATTAAACTGTGCCTGTCTATTTCTTGTGTCGCACGGGAATGAAAATGTTTGTTTAAATTTGAAAATTCATCTTGTAAACCATTTATTTTGCTGATTGAATTAGACTGTGTAAAGAAGCTGTCACAGTACAATACAGCAAACCCAAAACAGAGGCTGCAGACTGGAGAGCGCACGCTGGCCTTCACAGGTAGTTGAAAATCATTAGGTCGTCACGGCTACTGTTCACAGGTTTTGGGTTTATTTTGGTTCCACTTCCTATAAATCCACTTCAGGAAGGAGGCAGAATCTTATATTTCATAAGAAGATATAATATTAAGAGATATTATTAGATATTAAGAATAAGAATAATTTATTTCTGTGGGAAGAAAGTGCACATCAAGTGTTTCTCTCTCTCTCTCTCACACACACACACACAAAAGACACATTTTATCTTTTTAGCTGCTTGTGTAGAAGTAAATAAATTCAAATACAGTTAGTGCAATAAGTTTAAATTAATCATTATAGACTTAAGCAATGAATTCAGAGAAAGGAAGTCAGCATGGATCAACTTTGCGTTCAGTCTGGATTTATGTCTGTAGATTAAATGCTCCCTGGAGCCTGCAGAAATCGACACTGATTAATTAATGACAGCAGTGCGACTGAACAATTTCAGGAAGCGTTTACAGATCCTTCTTGGCAAACTAATCAATACTTCTTCTCTATACGCGAGCACAGGCACCCAACACACACAGCCCAGTAATCCCCACATCTTGTTCCAATGCTCAACTGTAAACTCCCTTGTGCAGCGTCTGTTTACGTCTGTCAAAAATATCACCCGTGCCTTTGTTTTTGGTTCCGCAATGGCATCGCTTTGTAAATCTAAGGGTATGTTGCACAAACATATCATCTCCCTCTTTTGGAAATATTTATAAACATCACATTGAATAAATACTGGAATCTCTATGTGCAGACTTTTTGGTTTTGGTTTTTTTCTTTTGGTTTTGGTGCATTTGTGCACAGAAAAAAAAAAAAGCCTTGATGATAGTTGGGTCTTTCATCCACCACAAAAAAGCTTGGACCTTGATAGCCGGGGTCCTCAATGACCTCAGCTGATCCCCTCCACTCATCTGGACCCAAAACTTTAGATCAGATCCAAAGTCTTCGTCCACTTTCCTCAAACCCCTTAATTCCACCACCCAAACCTCAGCACCTGACCCCAAGTCCTTCCTGTGACCCGAGCCCCCCAACCCAATCCAGACACAACAGTGAGCAGCAAAGTGGTACTCACCCCAGAAGAAGTTTTGCTGACATGGTGTCACTGTGCTGAAAAGGCTGTTAGATGCCATAGCTGCCTCTGGTTGCAGCAAGCCCCACTTTTGTTCTTCTGTGGTTTCCTTGACCCTTGACACGTCCTAAACCAAGAGCACGCAGCATGTCATGAAGAAAAAAAAATGGAAAAGCCATCCACAAGACATGCTTTTACGTATCAACTATTTGGATGACCACAAGTAACAACCAGGTCTGGTTTTATAGAGGAAAAAAAAATTGCAGAGACAAATATCGCCTTTGCGGATAGATCAGATGGTGTCGGACTTGCTTGCTTGGCGAGTGTGGTTGGAACGTACTTACTCGCTTAGCGCCGTCCTTGTGACTGGTGCTGGCCCGCGACGATTAACCATTTACACTCCAGGTCGCCCTCAAACACCAACCCCGAGCCGCACGTCTGTGGTTCTGTGGTTGTTTGGGAGGCGAGCAGAGCCCTCACACAACCCAAAAGGCACCAGCTTTAAAACTCGTCTCTTTCCTGCCCTCCATGTGCCGTCACTGGAGAGCCTGGGTCACATGCCCTCTGACGTCATCACGGCACAGCAGTTGAGTAGGACAGCCTACCGTTGTGGCTTTCTTGCCTTTCCTCTGCTCTCCTTGGACTTCTTTCTCTACTCTCTGGCTCCCCTCCTTCTCTCTTGCGCGTGGTTCGGCAGCATTTCCAGCCTCTCTGGGGATCAGGGTCTGACGCTCCCATGAGTCAGAAGGCTTCAGTGGGGGCAGCTTGTTCAACTGCCCATGCCTCCTCAGCATATGGGGAACAGTGCTCTCTCTGGGTTGCTCTCCCTTCACTCTTTCATCCCCCTCCCTCCTCTCTCTCCGTCTCTCTCTCCCTCTCTCTCTGACACTGCTGCTCCTTCCCTCAACTCCTTTAGCAGGCTGCCGTGCCGCTCCTGTCTGCTTCTGAGCAGGGAGAGCTGAGCTTGGTAAGATTTGAGGGTGTGAGTGAGGAGCGAATGGCTGGCTGGCTGGCTGGTGGTGTGAGACTGGGTGTGTATGCGCGTGTGTTTGTCTGCAGCAGAAAGAATGGGGGAAGAGAGGAAAACCTGGACAAGTGTATGTGTGTGGAGGAAAAGCGGAGGTGGTGTGACACTCTGCTTATTTATAGAGGAGTGTGTCTGAAGAGTCGCTTCAGTGCAGCCTGAATTTGTTATTTTTCTCACTTCTTGCACATTGCTGTGCCACAAACAGAAGTTATGTCGTTGCGTTATTACCGCGATAGCTGCGTTTGTGCATGTGCATGTATGCATCCAAGCCTACACTGAGGTTTTTATCAGCTCTCATTGAAGCAACAGATGGGGGGGGGCAATTCCCGTAAGAGGCCATAGATCATGGCCACCTGTCTTCTCTGCAAAAGAGATGTCTTCAAACACTCAGAGGAGACGCACGCTAACACCCTGCAAGAACGGTCTGCCAACGTGTACTGCAGAGCAGGCAGGTCACAACAATTAACAGTGAATCATCACACTCCACAGACACAGACACACATATACACACACACACACACACACACACACACACACACACACCGATTCCCACACCCTCACACATCTCAGCAAGGTTCGTCTTTTGATCATTGATCACAGGTGTTTGTTACAACACATCAAAAACGCAGATGGGTGGTAGTAGAGAAACAGGAACGTGTGGAATGAAGCCGAGAGTTCAGTCAGGTTCGAAAGTGTTAAAAGTATCTTAGTCATTTTGTTTTTTGCCAGTGGGCAAGTGTGACTAAGCAGTAAAAAGCAGAGCAGCTCCTCAGTCTTCTGTCTTGGGATTTGTTTTTGTCAGTTGAAACTTTCGACCTTTTAATCAGCCGTTAGAATAAATCACTCCCTACAACTGAATCATGACATGTGATTAAAAAAAAAAGATGAGATGACAGCCATGCAGGTAATTTTGCTTTTATGTGACATGTTTTTTTATATCCTCCCGGGGTATTGCTACCTGTGCCGATATACAATGGAGAACAATCAAATTTTAATTGTGTGGCTCACCACATTCAATTATATTTAACCCACAAAGAAACAAACTGAAGCAATGAACATGTTATGAGATACTGTGTTCAGCTAATATGGAAAATACACTCACTGTGAGTAAAGTTTATTAGTTGTGTTTCTTGGTAGATATGATAAAAAGAGGCTCCAATGACACTGGGTTCTGTGGATTATTCATGCTATTGGTGTTTTTTTTAAAAAAATATTATATATGTGTAGACACTACTAATACATTTACAATTACTTCTACTTGTATGGCGTGGTAATAGAAAATTATATATATAAATCTAGTTGAAATATACTTTAAAATCCAGCCACATTTTGCCGAAATTGCAATAAATGATTTTTTTTTTGTTTTTGTAATTTAACAGCCTGCTGTTACATCGTATACCAAAAACAGGCAGCACATTGACATGGGTGGGTTTTTTTTTTTTTTTTTTTACATATATAAAATAGCATTTAAATAGCATTTTTATAGTATAAACAGCAGTCTTGGAAAATTTGACATCAGCACCTGAGAATAACCTATACCACTGATGTTCATGGATAGTGTGTGAGGACAATAAACAAACGAATCACTGTACCGTGTATTTGTGCACTCAGGCAATGTAAAAAAAGAAAAGAAAAAAAAGAGCTAAAAAAATAGTCAGCAAATCAATTAACACTACTATCTGTGTAAAAACTAAGCATACTGTCGTATTCTAGCAATTGCGTCTGGCCCTTTTTATTTCAAATACTACTACTAATGTGTCAGACATAAATCATAACACCCCCCCTCCCCAACAGGCACAACAGCATTTCCACAAGTCTCTGCCACCAACCTTATTTTTGTGCAGTGAAACATTTTCCTTGGCGCGGCGCTTTGTAAATATTTGCTGTCTAAAACAAGAACATGCCTCTTGAGTTGCAGCGCATGTTACAGAATCCTTAGGGAAGTGCCATTCAAATCCGGCGAGCACACCGAATATCACAGACAGTACCTGTTTCCGTGCTGAGATTTAATCAATCGTGTCACCCATGCAGTTTACATTCCCTCTAAATAGAAATGCTTAAAACCCAGAAGCAGCCTTTGCAGTTCTGAGACATCACAGGTTTTAGATGAGTGGTGCAACAGCACAGAGACGCTGAAGATCTGGATTAGTTTTATGCTTGATACTTAAGTATTTCAAGAATAATATTTAAGGTCATGTATAAACATTTTTAGGGTTACTGCAAATGGATGCTTTTCTGTCAGAAGTATTAGACTTTAGGACAGAGTCCAGCAGCACTGAGTTCCATTGAGCCACAGTAAATTACATGCAGTTTGATGGGGATATAATTTGCACATCATGATTGAATCTAAAACATGGAATGAAAAATAAAGCATAAATGTCGAGCCCCACTCACATGGCAGGAAGCATAACTTCTTGGGTGGCACGGCATGCGATAAACAACTTTGATGGCGAAAATCTGAACTGTGATGATGTTGCAGTCTCGGATATCGTGCATGAATTCTGTAAGGGCTGCAGAGGATGCCCCCCCAAATGCAGCAAGAAAGTTTAGTTGAAGTCGCCCCATCTTGCTGTCAGGTCAGAGGTTCGCACACCTTATGTAAAAACCACTGCAAACTTTTCCAGTGCTGAAACTGCTGGCCTTTAAGACAGAAGATTTAACTCCCTCTAGATCAAATCCAAAAGACATCCAAATGAAAGGTTCTGATTTTGCTGGTATAAGAATTGTTTTTGGAACTTTCTACAATTCAGCAGCGCTCGCTTGAAAAAGTATTCATCGGATTTAAGTCAGCTTGATTGGATGAAATTTTGGAAATTGATGAGAGAAGAGCCAAGCATGGCAAAATCCCTCCGTGCTGGTATTTAGAGCTCATGAAAAACACTGTTTTCATATATATTTTGCATACCCAGTCATGTGTATGAATGCCGAAAAGGGAAATACTTTACTGCATCTCACTGCTTGGGGGTCTGCTGCCAGTTTGAAGCTTTATTTTGTAATATATGCACGTCTTGCTGTAAAAAACAAAACAAAAACGCTTTAATGTGTAGGTAATAATGTTAAAGACTGGAATATAATGTGGAATATAATATTTCATTCATTACTGGTTCTCCACTGGTGGCCGTACACTAAGCTTGCTATACTTGTGTGCGGCGCTGAAGAGCTTGGCCATACTCTGAGCTCTGGCCAAGGTCTGCCCTGAGGACTGTGGTTGATGGCCCACCCTGCCAGACACTTTCCCTCTTCTACCACTCAGGACCACACACCTTCAAATGGACTCACTTTGTTATCACAAGCTCTCATAGACACATAATAGAGGTATCATGTGTTGGAACATGCTTAAAAACGACACATGCTATTAACGCAGCATGTGTGTAACGTATCGCTGCCGTTTCCTCGCCCTGTCACAGCAGATGACCTTCGCAGACGACTGTTTTCAAAGAGAATTATTTCTGAAAAATATTGGGGCATAACGATACCTAAGATGGGTTAAAATTAACTCAGACTGAGGCTGTGAGGCTGTCTGTATTCGTCTCCTTGTGAAAGCTAAAAATGACGTGACATAATTAGCCCGGACCAGACATTACACACATTACAGTATTAGAAAAGGAAGGGCTTATTAATAGCCCTTTTGGCTCGTGTTGTGTACTCTCTCTGGCGAGGCATCAGAACGGCCCGGTCGGGCAAACAGGCAGGTACAGTGATTCACTTTAACAGGCGACATCTGTAAAATGCCAAGGTAGTTTACACTGCGGCCAAGCCCGAATTAACGTGCTTTCATTGGAAACAAACACCACTTGCAATCAGCTTCTGTTGGCCACTGCACCACCGGTGTGAATGTAAATTTCTCTTTACGCTGTTGCTGAGGCAGAAAGGTGACCTGAAGCAACAGAATAAAGCAAGAGCCACGGAGAGGGTTCGCGTCAACATGATCCAAAACTCATGGAAGTGCAAAACCTAATCTGTAACGTTGTTTCGCCAAGAGGATGTTGATGTTCTTTGTGAATTGTTTGGTGAAGTACGGTATGGTATAATCTTAATGAAAAGTAGATATTTTTCTTTTGGAGTCCAGCAGTGGTATCTACATCTTCCAGTGACTTAAGGGCCTTTCTTGTGGTGTCTGGACAGCTGTTTTTGGAGTCACAGTTTTGAGGGAAAATAAAGTCGGCCTTTAAGTAATAAGGGGAAATGTTTAATATCGAATGGCGCGCGCACAACCTAAACACACATTAAAAATAGCTCTCAGAGTTGTGATTACATAAAATTGCAAAAAGGGGAAAGTCAGATCACTGGTGGAGGCTGCGATGAGGAGGCTGTGGCTGACCACTGAAAGACTGAGCCATTTCTTTTTCTCCCCCCACTTCATCCATTCCTCATTTTAATCAAGGACCCGTCCAGGATAAACAGTGCCTACCTACGCTGCAGTTCAAACAGCGAAGCCCGCTGAGACCCAAGCGATGATTTCTAAATGTTCACTGACAAGTTGGTTTAATTTGTGTGCTAAGTAGATGGAGTTGGACTTATATATATCTTCCTTACTTTGGCGCGCATACCAGTCTCCCGCTACTTCTCCACCTCTGTAAAACTTCATGGTGCTTTCTGTATGAAAAGCATACTGGTCCTCCACAAGTCCTGCTGTCTGGTTTATATATGCCATGCTGTGTTAAAGGTGAGGACAGGTCCCGCCGCTGAGGCCTGAGCTGAAACTTACAGCAGGTTCTTCAGACCAAAGACCATGACTGAGGACCTTGGTCCTGCTTCTACTCTATTCATACTTTCTCTACAGTCCATGTCCACTGAGACTGGTACAGTATGCGGCCACTGGAAACCCTGTCATTGTGTGGTCAGTTGTCAACAGCTGAGAGATTTTACTATAGCTGCTAAGGCCAAGGTTGACAGAGTTCAAGTGGCTGAACTGCTAAGTCAGCATTATAATTACAATGCACCGATGATACAACTGTACAGCAACAAGGCAGAGAGTCACATGACGCCCCCGGTCACATGATGTCGTCACTCCAGGCAAATGTCAATAACCGAAATGACTGTGTGTCATTCATCTCGTGCACTAGGGAGAATAAATTAACTCTGCGCTGGCCATGACTCAAATCTGGGGGTGACAACAGCCAATCCCAACCTGAATGAGCTTACAGATGAGCTGCCGATTATGAGTCTCACAAACTCAGTTTGCTTGTTGAGGAGAACAAAGTGTGCCTGATAAAGGCAGACAGCGCTCTAGAGAAACAAGCTATTATGAGGAGGAGTTCGGTACTGTGTCACTGACAATGCAGCAAACAAAAGGCTCTGTTGTCTTCTCCAGCCGGTGGGTTATTTTTTTCTTTTTTATTTTTGTGGGGCTTTTGTGATGGATAATTGCCCTCCTCACATGATTTCATAATGCTGTGACTCGTCTTTCAGTCCCTGTGTAAGACAATAACAAGATAAAAAAAAGAGGGGGGGGCGTAGGGAGGCCTAAATCTGAATTTTTGACATTGTTAGAAGTGGCTGCTTTTCTTCCTTGTGGTGTATAATTTTAGAAAGATGTATGAGCAGGACGCTGACTTGAACCAGTCATAATACAGCCTGGAGCACAGGCAGACAGGCCAGCTCCCAGAGTTCACTGGCTGCATTGTCTTAGCATAATCACACAACTGTAGCATAGTTTATGGCTTTACATCTTATTTATATCAGAATATCAAATTCATATCAGATGGGGATACTCCAAGCCAAGCTGACCTAGATTCATAATGACAAAAAAGGATGCTGTCACAGTGTTTAGCATTGTACACATTTTCCTATTTTAGTCGCAATAAAACAGTAGAACAATGAACAGTGTTTTGTCTCAGGATTTAAAAGGTGATATTTATCACCTGCATCTCTAGTGAGATTAATGTTTCGGTCTTGCTGACAGTATTATGCTAAAGTCTGTAGTAACCCAGTACAAATGAGTGTCTGTGTTTCTACCCCAAGGACTGGGCTGAACTGTAAACATTGTTCTCCACACAAAGCCGACTGTACGTGCACAGCGGTAACCCCCGGGGCATTGTCTATTAGATGTTTGGTAGGTATGCAATCTTTCTTCTGAGTCAGCAGAGATCAATCCAGGACAAGCCAACTGAGGAATGTATTTATTCCTCATGGAGAAAACACTTCACTTCAAGCAGCAAGCATATTATAATATATGTAGGAATTTCACTTACCTTAGAAGATACTGGAATACACTGGAATACCTAGGAATGCATGTATTACAGTATAGATAGACATTCCAACATGCTTTGTTAAAAAGGCTTATAAAACCTTTATTGTGCAACTGGAAGTAATTTTCAAGTGACAGCATAAAATTTGAAATGTGAAATTTTGAATTTGCATGCATATATATATATTTTTTAAAAGTTTGTTTTCTTTTAATCATTGGAAGCAGCAGATCTTCTACTTAAATCAAAGTTAATAAAATTCCATTGCAAAATACTCAATGAAAAGTTCTGCACGAAAAACAAAGCACAGAAGTGCATGGGCAAAATGTGCATTGATATAGTATTATCAATATAAACATAAATTTGCATATTACATCCAAACAAATAACTAAGATTTGCAAGTTAAATTACATAGTAGGGTAACAAGAAGTAAACAGAGGTAAAAGGAAGTAAAATGCGCAAAAATGAAATTTAAATACTGTCTTTAAGTAAAATACTTCTACCACTAAAATTTTTTTTCTTGTGTGTTTGTTTTTTTAATGTTTGAAACAAATTTTCTACTCCCAGTGCATCATTACTTGCTTATCCATTACTATTAACAGTAACTATCTCATGAGGTCATTTGTAATTGATATGAAAAATCCTGATACTGATACGGCTGTCCAAATCTATAAGGAAAAACTCAAAGTAAAAATCTGCACGTGTCTTTCAAACACAAAACACACAAAGCGTGGCACGCAGTGCATGTGTTTGCTGTTGGAAGTCGGTGCCATCTGTGAATGGAGCCTTGTGGTAGCGACATATTTGCATGCAGCATGAAAAATCATTCATGAGATCTAAACTGGCAAAAAGACCCTGATGCAGTTTCAGTTTCCTTGTATGTTTCTGCCTGTAGTAAGAGTGCAGTCTTTATTTCCAAACGATGTACAAAGCTACGTACCCTTTTTATCCCCGCAGTGCTAAACTGATCCAAACTTTTGAAGAGTGCAGCTACAGTTAAATGAGGTTTCTAATATGTGTGCTTTGAACTCGACACTCACATAATGTTGCCTCTCCGACTCTATTTTGCAGTTGGTGGTTTTGGGATGTGTAGCTGTGAATTACAATGACTCCCTTTTCTTACTCTCAAAACATTCCTGCAGCCTGCGAGATGAAATGCTGGAATCCAAGGCATGATGCTAATTTGAAGACAGAATAAATCTATAAATCTGACTTAGTCTCTTGCCTGGGGATATACCGCCATGATAATTACAGGTTGACTTTACAGACATGCAGACATCTCTCATCTGTGTTGCTAATAGTATAACCAGCAGGCTGCTACGTGCTCGCTCAATGTCTAGCAGTAGGGGTGAGTGGAGGTAAGCTGTAACAATGATATCATTATAAAGTAGAAATCGGTCGGCTCAAATTGCGTGTTGTGATGGCTAAGATTTACGGCAGTTTAAAGAAAATTATCTGTTTGTCATTACACCGTGTCATTAATGAATAATTCTGGAATCACCAATAGAAAAAAACATATTCACCAAAGCCAGATGTTGTATGGTTGGGCATTAGCTGGCAGCCAGAATTAAAACATACTGGTGAATACACTGCAGTGCTTTAATAGTCCCTGGCAAACAAACAGATGTCCCCTTCCACTGGCAGTGTGGCTATCTGAGGAAGATCTGACACAAAGCATAACAGATGATATGGGAGGACATTGCTGCATCTGGTTGCAGTTAAATCCTTGTTTTGCTGTGTCCTTCAGACTTGGTGCCATAGGCCCAACAGCTCAAGCGAGTAGAGTTCAAATGAACACAAAACCAACATGTGGTGCCTGGAAGACTCCCCACAAAGGTCAGCTCCAGGACTCACGGGCCCAGGAGACAATGGATCAGGACAGACTGGATTGGATCTCTAGTACAGGCCATGGACGAAAAAAACACTATAAAGGTTTAAGGCACTATAAAGGCCTCTGGCCACTTGGGGAAGTTTACTGAGCTAGAATTCTAGAGATGAGGCAAAATGTAGGGCCGCTCAGATTTAATCTACCCTTCTACAAAAAAAATGTATGCTTTTCCTGTTTCTCATTTTATTTCTCTCTGAAGCTGTGGGATTTCTCAGCTGACTGGGTGGGCTGGCTGAGCTCCACATTGGTGGCCAATCAGGACAGGTAAGTCTTTCGTCCAAACCCATCAAGCTCTCTGATTCTCTAATACGTGACGAATTTCTACGTGCAACACTAACGTGCCCTGACAACAGTTCCAGCCAGGATTGGTCAGCCTTTCTGCCTCTCCCACTGTATTTGCAGGAGTTCATCAGAGGCAGTTATATTGTTTTTGCATGGTCAGACTTTTCCGGGTATTTTTGCGGCCTCTTGTTTGCACACCTGGCGGAATTGTGAAAGTTTGTCTTGGGTCATGTGTGTTTACCCACCCCAGGCCCCAGAGGTGACCCCATCACGCCACCGTCAGGGAGGCCAGCACTTGCGTGTGGCGATTTCCAAAGTGGCCAGGCTTGGAGAAGCGCCACACTGCCTGTGCTGCCTTTCAGCAATCTGGCCCCGCTCTGGCTGCGCCGGGAATGGGAAGGAGGCGGTGGGGGGTGGGGGTGGGGTACTTTTTGGCTGGGCCCTGCAATGTTTTCAGAAGCACAGACTTCTGGCAGCATCGCTCAATATGATGGAGAAAAATGCCTGCTACTAATGAAAGCCAGCAGTGTCTCTCCAATTGGACTTCAACCCAAAACGCATTATGTAACTGAGATACCGTAAACATTTCAAAATTATCTCTCAACAAATTATCAGTGTTTATTTTTTCCACATTATATGTGATGTATTTGAAATAGTTTGTAATTGAAGGAAAAGCTCTGAATGTGGGCAACGTTTCTTTTCAGACCAAGGACATTTAGTCTGCAATTATTTTTCTTTTTCATTAGCAAATAGCACTTTGGCCAACAGATTTCAAGAAGGCAAACACCAGGAATATATTCTAGATGTAATTTGTAAGGACCTAATTTGTATCAATAAGCAGTCAAAATACAAAGAGTGACTTTACGGCTTTAGGTCAGTGATTGCCGTTTTGTTCAGGAGGTAATTAGAGTTCTGCCACTCGAATAAAGTCAAGATCCAGCCTTATCAGAGACACTGAATCTGCAATAATTGCCAACTTGTGAATGCTTCTCTTTCACTCATGTTTTGATAGTGGTGTTTTTGGCTTGAGCCCAGCGCTACACCTACAGTATGTATTGGTCAAATATTTATCTTGTTCCAAAATACTTGGCTATATTGAGATGGGAATAGGGTTAGATGATTTAATGGGCACACCGGAGGACTTTCTTGGGTGCCAAAGTTTTGCAGTTTTGGTGGTCTTTTCAGACACCCGAAGGGTCGTTTAGGAGACCACGAGATGCCATGATTCAAGACCCACTGAGGGGACATGAAAGTGTGCAGAAGATGGAAGGGTCTGCATGGCAATTACAGCTCATCAAGGCAAATTTCAAAGGGTAACTAAACTGCTGAAAGTTTTGCATATGAGAGATTTACAGTTTTTCCCCTAGCTGTCTTCCCTAAAGAGTTGGGGTGGGGAAGCATTTTCGTGTCTGCACAGACATTACTGCTGCACAATTAACTGTAAGCTCTTCTTTACTGGAGATCTTTTAAGATCATGAAGTCAACCAAAACCTACATTTGAGGAGACATTCTGGCCTATCCAGTGTACATATTTGCTGTAATGTTTACAGACTCCTGCTCCAGTGAAGCATTACCATTTGATCCCACTGAAATAACAGAAATGAGACTTTAAAGACAAAATCTGCCTCAGTCTTTATTTGGAATTCTAAATCTTCCTCTCTTTGACTTTTATGCTGCAGACCAGCATAGAAAATGTGATTTTCCAGTATATTAAATGAACCAACTTGCACTCAAAATAGATTGAAGGAACACTTCATCCTTAAAGCTGTTTCCTCTGGAAGACTCCTTGGCCTATTTGAGAACTGAAGAAGTTTCTAACTTACACATTGCACTTCATATATCACAGTTACTGTCAACTGTCATAAACGTAAAAATAATATTTGTCTTGTTGTATTTTTCTCCATGTCATGAAATTTGATGAAATGATCTAAAGTGTCTTTTTGTGTTGTCTTTTGGATAACCAACCACAGGAATAGACATTTCCAGGAGGCACTACTAAAGTTACAGCATGAGGAGAATGAATTAATATACTTGAGTTCTGCTTTTTCACTCTAAAATGTAGTACATTTAACTACCATGTAAGTCTTGGTTTAAAAACTACAATTTTAATTTACTGTTTCTAATAAGGGACAACCTATCGTAATTCAGAAGCCAAATAAATGCACTTCCAAAAAAGGACTTTAACAAGGTCACAAATTCCCTTTTTCAACCCAAACCACATTATCAGGAAAACAAGTATAAATACCACATACAGAATAAATACAGTGTGCATTTTTTTTGTATGTTGAGGCTTTCATTAAAAAAAAAAATCATGTTTACAGTGCTTGCTAGGATTGCGTGAGAGAAAGTCAAATGGTTCAATGAGTAATTTAACATTATCTAACAGTATTAAAACTGCACATGTTAAGTGCTAGAAAATACTATACACACTCCCTGTCCATTTAATAAGGTATGCCTATATATTTTTAATGCAATAGAATAAAAATATCTATTTATATCAACCCTGCACTGTCCCAACTATTAACCCAAAAATAAGCCACCTTATGGTGTTGCATTATTTACTACATGTTACACAGTTGTACTGAGTTGCTTTAATGTCATATGAAATATACTATGCTGTTTTTTACCACACTCATTATACCATTTTAAATTCTGCTTATGCTTTGTTGATTTTGAAATATTTCACTTTATTATGAATTATATTTTTCATATTTTTATTTAAATTTTGCTATTTATTTTAATTTCTGATTAGTTTCAGGTCAGGTCAGGTGTCACTGGGAAAACATGCCATACAGGCCAGGATAGCACCAGTATAAATTTTTAGACGATCAATCAAAAAGCGTGTCATATCGCAACATCAATGATACAGCAATGTTGTGAATTAACATTCCCTAGCACAAAACAATACAACCTAAACATGTCTAAGAGTAAGAGCAGCAGGTCAGCCCCCCTTTTAGTACCCAAAAAGGGTGCTACTTAAATATGGAAATTAAATTGTGGAAATGGATTCACACTTTGAATTAACTAGTCTGTCATTGATGAAAGAAGCTCACTGAAAAAGAAGGATGTTTAATGGACAATGTCAAAAAGTGTCTAAACAAAGGCATTTGAAACCTTTAATCTTGTTCTTCAGTAATGAATCGCACCTTAACTGCTGCTTAGCTGTGCGGCACCGCACATCGTGCATTTTGAACACTGCACCTTATACTCCAAATAGAGAACGAAGAAAAATTTATGAAAACGTTTTACTTCAAACGATGTTCACACATCTTTGAATATGAGAAAATAACATCGGGAAAAACAAAAAACTTGCCACTTAAAAGTGTGGCGCATTATGAATGATGCTTGTTCTACAATTCACGACATGCACATCAATAAAAGTTAAAATCTAAAATGATAATAAAACAATACAATATAATACAGACATCCATCCATTTTCTTCCACTTATCCAGGGCCAGGTCTCGGGGCCACAGCCTGAGCAGTGAAGCCCAGACCTCCTTCTCCCCCAGCCTCCTCCTCCAGCTTACTATTCAGACTTCAGCGCTGGGTCTTTGTAGAGCTACAAGGTAGCCTACATAAGTGGCCATTGTTGTTGCTGCATTTATGATTGTGCAGGTGCATTGCGTGTGTTAATTACCTATTGGTTGTGTCCCAGTGTTTTACATGCAGTGCCGGCCGACAGAAACATAAAATGCTGGGACTTTTTTCCCTCCTGGGTCCTACTGTTTGCTGTGGTCAGTTTGTTTTTTAAAGCGCAAACACATTTTTCCTACTAGTTTTTTTTGCTCTTTTGTACAACTTGCGGGAAGTAGTCGAAAATGCACGAAAGGACAGGGAGGTGTGCTTAAGGTTACATTGTAAAACTTAAAAAATAACTAACAACATTAGGCCAAATAAACAGGCCAATTAGGCCAAGATTAACAGAGTTATGGCATTTTTCTTTAACGATGTCAGGGCTGCAGCTCTATCTGGTGGCAGATTGCTGTGCAACATTTAGAACAACCATTGATGGCACCAGGCATCAATTAAAATCTTAACAATTAGGTTAACCGACTAGTACATCCGGTACCCACCAGTGAAAATAGCATTTAGTCACGCAAATCCCTAATAAATATCATTATCGCAAATGTCCTTGAAATATTGTGATATAATTTTGAGATTGCTGACCCCACAAGCAGGTTCCCTTCTTTGTTATTATAAAAAGAAATAGTCTTGATTCAGTGCAGCACTGGTTTGTTAATGGTGGCTGGTAGCTCAGACATTGGTCCTGTTTAATGTCACTGCATGAATGCTTTTTTATGCATTTATAATGGCTGATACATGAAAGTTGAAAAATAGGAAAGAAGCGACAGAAGAAACACCCTTCAAGTGCATTATGAGTACTGATGTTGCAGTTTGACCACCAGATGGCACTCTGCAACTTCCTGTTGAAAGATTTCAACACCTTTGGAATGCAAGAAACATATTAACCAGCTGATCCGAGCAGAGCCCGTCAGAGAGTAAATTAGTAAAAAAATAAAAATAAAATAACCACACTCAATCACACAAGCCTAAAGACCAAAAAATTCCCAACTGGATGGCAAGAGGCTAGAGGTTGCTGGCTGCCGCCAGGTGAAACTGGTAGCAAAGTGAGTCCAGCAGCAAAAAGCTTGTGACTGTTTTGGTTGCTAGCAGACTGCCTGTTGCCCATAGTTTAAGTCAAAGAGGGCAACCTCTGCAAACACTCGTCATTTACTCTATGAGAAATAGCAAAACTTGAAGCGGAACACAAAGTGGAAATGGAGAACATTCGCCTTCAAAATAAAAGTTGTGCCTTACTGCTGCAACCCACTTTTCAAAAGGTACAACTTTCGGGTTTCCATTGCAATTTTCACAGTTTCACTACTACTTGGCAGGTAGTCTGCAAGTGTTTGAAGACAAGTTGACTTCATCCATGGAAATTGCTGGTGAATGTGTCAACCTGCTAGCAATCAAAGTAATTGCAAGTACCTCTTTGCAACCAATTTCACAATAGCAACTGCCAGCAACCTTCCGCATCCACTCCTCAGCCAGTCATGGGATAAATTCTCTTCCCTAGCAACTGGTGGTTGCCAGATGGTCGCCAACCCCTCTCTAGGCCTGTGTGACTTCTATGTTTCATGAGTCTAAAAGAAAAAAGAATATTAACCAATATATCAGAATATTGGATTTTAAAAATATATATTTTGGTTCAGCTCTACCAAACAGGTTTACAGCACACACCTATGTACTGTAAACCATTTAAAACCTTGGACTGGTCTTAAAAATCTTATATGGGTTCAGCTCTACCAGACATACAACACCTATGTACTGTAAATATATTGCAAACGAAATGGGAAAAGCACATTTTACATGCAACAAAGCCATGTTTAAGTTTAACAGAGACACCATTACTACCCTATTTTAGGTAATGTCTTCCCTTTTTAATCTCTGTCAGCATACCTCCACTCTTACCATTTCTAGGCTTGTGTGTAAAATGGAGAAAAGTACTGTGGGATTTTGATAATCCTCTGTGAACCTTCCTAAATGTTTCATAACATGGAGAAACCTGGGTGGCCATGATAAATGACATTTGACATTCAGACTGTTTGCATTCATAACATTTATTACATCAGTGTTCCCTAATGGCGGTTCTTATTTTAATGGGCAGGATTATATGAAAGGCCGTGACGTTTACATTGAATCTGTTGCACCTAATTAGAGAGGAATGGTGGACATAAGGGTCTGCTCATTCACACAAGCACACCACCCCATTCACAAATATCCATTTCACTAATACGACTGCAATGCTTTTGTGTTGTTTCAGGCGCAGTGTCTCTATGTTTCATTTATTTCAGGAAAACTAAAAATGAGTGATATATATCATATGTCCTATTATTTAAGCATAAAACCTAATTCAGCAAGACATAATTTTGCACATTACTGCAAAGCTGCAGGGAGTTCAGGTTTCATAGTATCATGGCTCTAAAACTGACATTATCTTTTGGTGTGAGTACAAAAATGCCACAAGGGAGTCATGCGAGGCCCAGTGTGAACTGCTATTACAAAGTCTCGAAAGCAGCAGCAGCTATCTGCTCCGACCTTCTCTTATAACGCGGCCAGGTTTCCCTAAAGCATCTCTGTGCTGCAGTAGGTTCATCTAGGTTTCACCGTAAGCTGATGTGCAAACATGATCTCAGTGTTAAGAAACTTAACAGGGCCCTTAAGTCACTGGGGTAATTACTTCAAACAAGACCCTTTTTTTTCACACAGAAAATATATAAATCATAAACTACAGCCTTCATCAGACAGCTCAGTTTCCCTGAAAGAAAAAAAGGGTGCCTCAAAGGAATGAGGATGTCCCACCCAGGCTCGTTCTCAGCTGGAGGAGAGAAAGATGGACTACAGCAGATGCTTTCTGTGTGTCACACAACTGCATGAATGTGCCTGTATGATATACAAGTGACTCATCTCTTTCTAACAAACGCCTTCATTTTAATTTCAATTTACTGTCATGACAGCTGCAAGATAAAATATCACCAGTGGAGATACAGAGCCGAGTCAGAAAACATGATGACTACCCACCTATTGAAGGCATGACTGAATATCAGGGCTGCTGCCAAGGGAGGGAGATCCCCTGCTAAACAATACGATATCACTTAATCCTGCTCCTATTCCCTAAGCAGCCAAGCTCACATAGGCTTTCCACTCAGTAGTGATGACTGGGCTCTCTGCTGATGAAAGAGAGCAGAGCCCCATTAAACCTTAGGACTCATCGGTTCATCTGAGTAATCTGGAACAGACACGGAATTTGGGGAGTGGGTGAGGGAGATATATGATAGAGAGAAACAAACAACTGACTAACATATATAGGATTTCTTCAATTTTGGTGGTATACATGTTAAAGTTGAACCGTGATGAAAAGAGTGTATAGTAAACACAGTAACCCTGGCATTTGGTTTGACCCATTTATCTAGTCCAAATGTATACTGTGTATATTTGGAAATTTCTACAGGCAAGTCATCTTGTACGCTATGCTTTGTGAAAACAGTCGAGGCCAAGTAGTCAATTTCAATAATTTAGAGTAGAAACAAAGGCGTTCCGCAGACAAACAGTGGGGATTAGTGACTAGTCACTGGGTACACACATTCACAGCACAGTTAAGTCCATACACAGTTACATCCATGAGTTTTTGGACAGTGACACAGTTTGTATAATTTTGCCTCTACACCACCACAGTGGATTTTAAATAAAATAATCATGATATGATTGAAGTCCAGACTTTCACTCAAGGGATTTACCAAAATAGTTTACATATACATAGACCCCCATTTTCAGAGGCTCAAAAGTAAGCAAGTATGTAAGTAAAGTTTAGAAAGCACTTTTGACAGGTAAACAGTCACAAAGTGCTGCACACAGAAAAGAATAAAAATAAATACAAGAATTAAGCACCATAATAGCCCATAAAAAGATGCAATAAAACACCATAGAACAGACAGATATTTCAAAAATAAATAACAATAATTCAATAAAATTCTCAACAGAAAGCCTGTTTAAACAAAAAAGTTTTTATCTGCTTTTTAAAACAAATCCAGAGTCAACTAAACATAGATATAGTGGTAGACTGTTCCACAGCCTTGGTGCCAAAGACTGAAAGGCCCTGTAGCCCTAAGTCTTTAGTTTATGTACAGGGAACAACTAACAAATTCTGAGCTTGTGAATGAAGACAGTGAGTAGCAGTGTATTTTGTAAAAAGCTGACACTAGACAACTAGACAATAGTAACTAGACAATTGACTGAAAAGCAGTTTGGTGGCCAGGTGAGGTCTGCTCCCTCGTTATTTCATAGCAAATTAGGCAGATAAAAGATCTGGAGTTGATTCCAAGTGTTGAACTTGCATCTGGTAGCTGTTCACTGAACTCTCAATATGAGGTCCCAAGATATGTTGATACAAGTGAAGGAGGCCATAATTATGCTGAAAAAACAAAATAAACTATCAGTAAGATTGCAAAAACTTTAGTAGTTGTCAAATCAAAATCATCTAGCCATATATTTGTCAAGTTCAACAATCCTTCATGAATGCAGGGGGCTTTATAACAAACTACAAACCACTCGTTACACTCAAGAGCAGGAAGGACAGATTAGGTGTTGCCAGAAAACATCTAAAAGGGCCTTCACAGTTCTGGAAAAAAATATTTGGCCAAATGAAACAAAGATTAACTTGTGCCAAAATGATGGGATGACAAAAGTGTGGAGACAGAACAGAACAACTCATGATCTAAAGTTTACCTCATTATCTGTCGAACATGGTAGAGTTAATGTTATGGAGGCTTGGGCATGCATGGCTGCCAGTGTAACTGGGCCAGTAGTGTTTATTGATTATGTGACTGCTGACAGAAGTAGCAGAATGAATTATGAAGTGTACAGATCTATACTCAGATTCAGATTCTGCCACATCTCCCATTCCTGGTGTGTTCAACTGTTACTCCTGTCTCAGTTTTGGCCTACTTGCAATCATTTAGCATTCGACTGACATACAATGTCATCCACATCAAGCAATTTGCACTTGGTTTTTAGAGAACTGCATGGGAGCACGTTTGTGTTAGTTGACAACCCCTCTCTGTAGGCAAATACAGGTGCTGGTCATAAAATTAGAATATCATGAAAAAGTTGATTTATTTCAGTAATTCCATTCAAAAAGTGAAACCTGTATATTATATTCATTCATTACACACATACTGATATATTTCAAATGTTTGTTTCTTTTAATTTTGATGATTATAACTGACAACTAATGAAAACCCCAAATTCAGTATCTCAGAAAATTAGAATATTGTGAAAAGGTTCAACATTGAAGACTCCTGGTGCCACACTCTAATCAGCTAATTAACTCCAAACACCTGCAAAGGCCTTTAAATGGTCTCTCAGTCTAGTTCTGTAGGCTACACAATCATGGGGAAGAGTGCTGACTTGACAGTTGTCCAAAAGATGACCTTTGACACCTTGCACAAGGAGGGCAAGACACAAAAGGTCACTGTTAAGGAGGCTGGCTGTTCACAGAGCTCTGTGTCCAAGCACATTAATAGAGAGGCGAAGGGAAGGAAAAGATGTGGTAGAAAAAAGTGTCCAAGCAATAGGGATAACTGCACCCTGGAGAGGATTGTGGAGAGGTTCACAAATTGTGGACTGCAGCTGGAGTCAGTGCTTCAAGAACCACCATGCACAGACGTATGCAGACATGGGTTTCAGCTGTTGCAGTCCTCGTGCCAAGACACTCTTGAACAAGAGACAGCATCAGAAGCGTCTCGCCTGGGCTAAAGACAAAAAGGACTGGACTGCTGCTGAGTGCTCCAAAGTTATGTTCTCTGATCAAAGTCAATGTTGCATTTCCTTTGGAAATCAAGGTCCCAGAGTCTGGAGGAGAGGAGAGGCACAGAATCCGAGTTGCTTGAGGTCCAGTGTAAAGTTTCCACAGTCAGTGATGGTTTGGGGTGCCATGTCATCTGCTGGTGTTGGTCCACTGTGTTTTCTGAGGTCTAAGGTCAACGCAGCCGTCTACCAGGAAGTTTTAGAGCACTTCATGCTTCCTGCTGCTGACCAACTTTATGGAGATGCAGATTTTATTTTTCAACAGGACTTGGCACCTGCACACAGTGCCAAAACTACCAGTACTTGCTTTAAGGACCATGGTATCCCTGTTCTTAATTGGCCAGCAAACTCGCCTGACCTTAACCCCATAGAAAATCTATGGGCTATTGTGAAGAAGAAGATGCGATACGCCAGACCCAACAATTCAGAAGAGCTGAAGGCCACTATCAGAGCAACCTGGGCTCTCATAACACCTGAGCAGTGCCACAGACTGATGGACTCCATGCCACGGTGCATTGCTGCAGTAATCCAGGCAAAAAGAGCCCCAACTAAGTTCTGAGTGCTGTACATGCTTATACTTTTCATGTTCATACTTTTCAGTTGGCCAACATTTCTAAAAATCCTTTTTTTGTATTGGTCTTAAGTAATATTCTAATTTTCTGAGATACCGAATTTT
This sequence comes from Pterophyllum scalare, assembly GCA_024447675.2. Taxonomy (NCBI): domain Eukaryota; kingdom Metazoa; phylum Chordata; class Actinopteri; order Cichliformes; family Cichlidae; genus Pterophyllum; species Pterophyllum scalare. The sequence continues at coordinate 82,946 of JAMQGT020013523.1, forward strand.
GGGTTTTCATTAGTTGTCAGTTAAAATCATCAAAATTAAAAGAAACAAACATTTGAAATATATCAGTCTGTGTGTAATGAATGAATGTAATATACAAGTTTGACTTTTTGAATGGAATTACTGAAATAAATCAACTTTTCATGATATTCAAATTTTATGACCAGCACCTGTACATTTGCAAGTGGACACAATCAGAGTACTATAAATTAAGCATTAGATAATTCTGTTTTTGAGCACTTCCTGTTATCTCACAGATTTTCTTTGCTGTGCCATGATTTTTAATTTTCCTAGGTTAAGGAAATACAAGTGTTGGGAAGGTATTATGATTACACTTGTTGCCACTTAATGTAATAAATTGATTTAAAAAACAAAATAAAGTAGAATTTATAGCACTCAAACCAGTTTTGTTCAACAGCACGGTGACCCTCCTTAGCCTGGTCATAAGCATGTGAGACAGGATGGAAATTCACACAAGACAGCCAGTGAAAATCAATCAAAATCTGAGGGCACAAACCAAGCCTGTCTTGAGTTAAAGATGGCTCCTTGTAAGCCACCCTACCCCTGATGCTCTTGCATTTATTTGGCAACACTTTAATGACTCACACTGTCCTGAAATATGCTAAAAGAAAAGATTACTGTACAATGAAAAGATACAGAACAAGTTAATGTTATACATAAAAGTTTTTTACTGAAAACACATTCAGACATGGATAAGGGGGGACATAGGTCCCCCTACTCCAAGAACCGCTAGGCCACTTTCCATGCTAAAGAAACAACATAAGTGTGCAAGGGAAGATCAGAGAGAACCTCACTCTGAATTAAGGAACATCTTGCAGAAGAAGCTCATGGTCCTGCACAGAGCAGAGGGACACTGCGCTGTGAGGAGAAGAAAGGAAAGAGCAAGAAAATGATGAGTCTTTCTATCAAACACCTTCGGGTTTGTCAAGAAGCTATTAGGGTACAAGCACAGTGGCAACCTCTCTTGTTCCCAAGAAGAGGTCAACCAGTTCCTCATGAGCACTCTGAGGCCCTTTTTCCACTGACGGGGTATTTGAACAGTTCAGCGGTTTTTCCACCGTGAACTCACTCAGTGCTCAGCCGAAAAATGGGTTCAACTCGGGCCCCACAAGCTAGCTGGTCTCGAACCAAGAACAGGTGACAAAAGCGGCAGAAGGGCATGACTCTGCCATCTCAACGTAAAGTTTTCTACTACTATACTACTACAGTTTTCTATTATTTCACTGCATGGTGTGTATTACACAGGAAAAGCGATGCGATTTTCATGGCTGTGAATTAGGTTGGGCTCTAAGGCTGAACTTTCTGCTTTGTATCAGTTCATATTACAGATAAAAGGATGCAAAGTGTGTACTTGTCGTCTTGCTCGTAATCGCTGTCTGTGTTTACCTCTGTGCTGCACGCAGATGCTGCAGTAGTTTTGTTTGCACCATAAAATATGTTCACAGCACAAGAAAGGGGAGCGTATTCTCCCTCGTTTGTGCCCTTCGGCTTCCATGTGCAGACGAGGACCCGCCCACACTCATACGTAAAGGATCAGTTCACAAAGCATGGTGGAAATGCAGGCCCATTCTTAAGTGTTTCACCAGTTCATTGAAAATGATACCAGCACTGGCACGAGCACTGGCACGAGCACTGGCACGAGCACAGGCACTTCGGCGGTGGAAATGTAGCATGAGTGACCCACAGTGAGATCAGGCACTTAGACCCCAGAAAGCTCTCATCCATCCACCACACCCCAAAGTTGAGCTCAGCCTCAGAGATCCCAGTCTAAAGGAGGTCCAGGAGACAACGAGACGATCAGCCTCAGCTCCAGGATGCAGCTCCATGCCATACATTGTCTACAAGAGATATCCAGGACTCCTTAGCCACTTGTGGAAAGTCTTGAAAGTGATACAGGTGAAGAAGTAGCGTTGCCAAACAGTGGAGGTGTGCAGAAGGAGTATGGATTCCTAGGGAGGAAAACTCAAAGAACATTGAGCAGTTTTGTACCATCTCACCGCTTTGCATGGAAGGCAAAATCTTAAGTATTTCCTCTCACAGCCTGACAGAGTTCATCCTCCAGAACAAGTATGTGGATACATCAGTGCAGAAAGGTGGGATGCCTGGGGTGCAAAAAGGGAATTATAAAAGGCTGCACCATTTCTGTTACCTTTTCTGTGCTGGCCATTAACATGGTTGCTAAATCAGCAGAGGCCCAAAGACAAAATCTGGCACAAGACAGCCTCCAATTAGGGCATTCAGGGATACTCTTACCATCACCACATTCTCAGTGCCAGGAACTAGATGGATCCTCCAAGGCCTAGAAAAGCTCATTGCATGGGCAAGGATGAGCTTTAAATCCAAAAAGTCTAGGTCATCACTGCTGAGAAAGGGGTATATAGTGGATAAGTTCTGCTTCACATTAAAGGGTGACTTGATCCCATCCTTAAACTGAGCTGCTGGTGAAAGGTTTGGAGAAGGTCTTTGATGCACACCTCAAGGACACAAACTCCATCAAGAAGAACATTAAAGGCCTTGAGGAATGGCTCACTAAAGCAGACAGGTCAGGCCTAACTAAATTTAAGACCTGGCTCTAACAACTTGCTATCCTTATTTGGATTCTGTAGCCTCTCTTGGTCTATGAGGTTCCAATAACAGTGGAGTCAATAGAGAGGAGGATCACCAGCTGTCTTCGCAGGTGTCTTGTCCTTTGCAGCCTCAGCAGTGCAGCACTATATGGAAGCAGCAACATTCTCCAACTCCCTTGCAGCAGCTTAAGAGAGGAGTTCATGGTGTCGCAGACAAGGGAAGCACTCCTTTACAAAGACTCCAGAAACCCAAAAGTGACTTCCACAGGAACACAGGCAAAAAATGGAAAGCAAGTGAGGCACTGAAAATGGTGGAGTCACAGGTAAGGCAGAGGGAGCTTGTGAGAAATATGGCTAGAGACCTTGCAGGTTCTTTTCCTACAACCCTACTGCATAATGCCAATGGCAGAGAGAGGTGTCTTCTCATTCAGGAGGAGGTTGGTGGAGACATGGGGGGAAGAAAGACCCCACGAAAAGTATGATGGTGGGTTTAAAACAACAAGGAGCATGGACAAGGTCGAATAGTGTGCAGCAATGAAGGGTCACCTGGAATAACAACCTGAGAGCAGACTATTACAGATTCCAGTTCCTGAGTCAGGTTGTCTACGATGGCCTACCAAGTCCAGCAAACTTCCACATCTGGGGGAAGAGCAACAGTACAGCAACTTGTGCTCTCTTCTCTGGATGGGGGTCCCTAAAGCACATCGTCAGCAGCTGCCTGAAGGCACTTGCAGACACCCGCTACTGTAGCCTCAGCCATAACAACCAGCAAGCAATACCACCAAAGAAGGATTAACTTTGTCAAGGTGTGAATACACTCTATAGTCAAGAGTGTATTTTGTATCAGCCTTCAGCTGTTAAAAATTGCTGCAGCTAGAGTACTGACAGGGACTAGAAAGACAGAGCATATTTCTCCCATATTGGCTTCTCTTCATAGGCTCCCTGTTAAATCTAGAATAGAATTTAAAATTCTTTTCCTCACAAACAAGGTCTTGCATAATCAACCCCATCTTATCTTAGACCTTATAGTACAACATCACCCCAATAGAGCACTCTTAAGGATAGCTTTCAGGCCCCTCTTCTGTGGAACCAGCTCCCAATTTGGATTTGGGAGACAGACACCATGTCTATTTTTAAGATTAGGTTTAAAACTTTCCTTTTTGATAAAGCTTATAGTTAGGGTTGGATCAGGTGACTCTGAACCATCCCTTAGTTATGCTGCAATAGGTCTAGGCTGCTGGGGGGTTCATATGATGCACTGAGTTTTTCTTTTCATTCACCTCTTTTTACTCTGTTTATACCCCACTCTGCATTTAATCATTAGTTATTATTCATCTCGGGCTCTCTTCCACAGTGTGTCTTTTGTCCTGTCTTGCTCCCCTCAGCCACAACTGGTCGCAGCAGATGACTGCCCCTCTCTGAGCCTGGTTCTGAGGTTTCTTCCTGTTAAAAGGGAGTTTTTCCTTCCCACTATCACCAAATGCTTGCTCATAGGGGGTCGTTTTGACTGTTGGGTTTTCTCTGTAAATATTGCAGGGTCTTTACTTTACAATATAAAATGCCTGGCGGCAACTGTTTGTTGTGATCTGGAGCTATATAAATAAAATGGAACTGAATTGAAATTGGTGAAGAAGAGGGCCATTAAATCGACCAAGGATGCCACAGAGAGAGCCACAAGATGGCTCTGGCTAAAGAGGGAGGCCCAGTGGTCTAGTGCTGCTGGGATGTGAGGTGAAAGCTGATCACCCCCGGCTGGATCGCCCAGGTGAGAGTTGTCCGGTGTTCAAAAAGACTCTAAACTCCCGATGACCCCAGGATGCATCACTGATGAAACATCCCAGCAGTTCCATGGGAAGTATCCTAAGAGACACAGTCCCTTTGCAACTGCAATTTCATTATATATTTTTTTCTCAGCAAATGTAGCCGATTAAAATTTGTTACACTCTAACCACAACCCTTTCTGTGAATCTCTCAACAATCTGCCATCCCTAGAGCCTGAATGGACAGCTAATACCAGCTAAACCCCAAATTTTGAAAAGTAGGATGAACAACAAAACTGAAAATGGGACCATTCACTCTCTGTTTTGGGTTGTAACATTTCCAGTTAGTTGTGTACTATAAATAACTTTGGGTCTCCTTGCAGGCCTGTAGCTTAAATACTTTTTCCATTTATATGCCCATTAACAGTGTTAACCTCTTTTTAAAATAAAAGAATATAAAATGTCCATCAAGACCCTGGAAGTAAATTCTCCTCTTTGGCCTAGGAGTTAGCTTGTGGGCCATGAACTACATCTGCCCAGGACCTTTGTTTCATGTTCTTTCCAATCGTTCCCGTCCTTCATTTCCTGTGTTCTGTCTTCTCCTGCATGAAATAAAGGCAGAAAATGGCAGAAAATAAATTGCTGCCAATTCCTTTCAGTTAATATTTTGAAGGATTATGAGAAGTTACACTTCTGTATAGTTTAAAATGAAATGTAAAACTATTTAATAAATTCGATGACCCCCTACCCCTTAACACAGCTTGAGAAATCAAGCTACTTCTCTGTTCAGTTGTATCAGCTTTATTAAAATTCCAAATGTGCAGTACAGAACATCTACTGTGGCTCATTTAAAAGTTGAAAGACTTGTTTCAGCCTGCAGTTTCTCTAACTTCCGGACTATATAGGTCAGGGAAACCTGCCAAAAGCCTTCCTGCATATTGGGCACACGTGTTATGCCACACATCAATGACTGACATTTGATGTTTTCTACCTCTCCACTTCCTCATCACTCCCCCGTCTCTTCTGGCTCCTTTCACCTCTCTGTTCTGCTTTCCTTTCCTTCCACTTTTTTCTACTTCTCTTTTCTCTTGTCTTTGTCTCCTCTTCCCTTGGGCAGTGATTGTGATGGAGAGGTTAATCCGGCCGGCATATGGTTGCCATCGGCAGCAGATCTACCCATAATGGTGGATGGACAGTGTAGGCTAATCACGATCTTTGATCCTCCATGGAACCCTCAACTCGCGTGGCTCTGATTTCCCCGCATCGCTGCCACACTGAAATGAGGAGGCCCTGCTGATCTGGAAGTCATTTTGGGCTTATTACTTAAGCCTCAGCGTATCCCCATTGTCTTTGCAAGCATTGGAAATGACTAGAGGCTGTGCTTCTGTGCAGTCAGTGGTGTGGGTATTTCCTGCTGCTTTGTTGGCCAACTTTGTGCCTTCTCGCCCTCTTTCCACAGGAGCCAACTTTTGATGGGAGCTTTAATTTGATGTTGTTAAGGTTGTATGGTTTCAACTTTGCCATTTCTTTGGCTTATAGTAGTCAGGGATTTTTTTTTTCCCATGTGAACTCAAAGCCTGTTGGGCAACGTCCTAAAATGGCCTCCAGATTTATTGGTGAGCTTTTTTGCGATCCGAGCCAAAGCAAGAACATTACTCAGCAGCAATTACTACAGCAGTTGACAGGATTGCTGTTTGCCACAACCTACGCACATCCAAACGTCAAGGTGTGTAGTGATTGACTAGTGCAGTGTTTTTGAAACTGCACAATTACAGCTTACAGACTTGGGTGTTGTGACAATGTCATCTTGGTGGGGCTGTAACAACACACCAGCCAAGCTCAGGATTGTCACCAGGGCAATCACAAACACCTCAGCAGTAATTAGACTAAGATTTAAAGAAGGCATCAGTCATGTCCGTGTTCTAGTGACTCATGACCCCCTCAGTGGAGCTGGAGTATACACAACCACATAGACACACAACTCAGTGCCGCCTGCATACACGTGGAACCAGTCAGCGGACACTGAGCCTGGGCTGGTCTTAAGTAAAATGCAGAAGCTTTGAATAGATGATCTGTTTACAGGGAGAAGAAAAGCAGGCTATCAGGTTGCCAGATCTGGAATACATTGATGTTGATGCTACTCCCATTGTCAGATGAAACTGTGGATCTAGTTGAAAGACAACAGATGATTCATAGGCTATATACAAATACTCCAACAGGGTACGGGTAGATTCGAATCTGTGAAATGTGAGCACAAGATTGCATGTCTTCCATTCAGTGACTGCATCCAAATGCTTGATTTCATTGCTTCTGCTTCTGTTTATTTCAGGCTGGTACGGTAATTAAAAGACCAATTTCAAGTCAATATTTAGACCATAAATTCTCTCACAAATAAAAGCCCAAGAGACATAAAAATCTGCAATACTTATTTGTTTCATGAGATGAAGTTTTCCATCAAGACTAAATTAAAACTTTGACAGCTTTGGTCCAAGTCACTGCTCTTTTTTTGCCCGATGCTCTTCCAAAAAAAGTCAGCAAGTACTGGCAGATACACTCACCCCTGAGAACTGGAAACAGGAGGGATATCTGACACAGCTAGAGTGACGGCGTGTCTCAGCTTTTCTTTTTCAGCCCGGTTTGAGGCGCACCTTTGTGTGTTGCTGTGAAGTAAGTGGATATTTTCTTCAAGGATACCTCACAGCAGAGTTTGTGTGTTCACCGGGAGCTTTCAGTGCGTGGTTGGAAGACAGACTACGCTGCAGACAGATCTCTGGTTTAGCTCTGGGTTTGCCTTCTACCCCTGCTGCAGGCCAAAACTATGCAGATGAAAGTTTGGAGTGTAACAAAGTGATTAACAGCGGTACAGCATGAATGGCTGAGGTTTGCCATATTTCTCCTGCTGGGTGGTAAGCTAATGGCCATATTAACATTAATTCAATTTTCTCCCGTCCTGTCTTTTCAGAGAGCTGCTTCATTATAGCAGCGACATTCCAGATTTTTACAACACAAGAGTTTTCCCACTCTCTCTTGTGTTAGAGGGGTGAAGATTTTTTTTTTTTAAAAAAGCTTTAGCGACACGCCAAAGTTTCCCAGAAAAAGGCAGCTGCTTTGTGACTCTTTGTCTTTTTTTTTCCTTTTTTTAAAAAAATCAAACAGAAGCTGCGTTTTATTTTAAAGAGCTGTTTGTGCACATTTTCAAAATGAGAAATGCAGACCATATCCTGTTATTGAAAGCCCGGGCGTCTTTATAGCCTGGTGAGGCAGCAGCAGCACATGTCAGTGTCCCTCTCTGCGTATCAGGGTAACTTGGTGAAGGGGCAGCATGTTTAGTCATACATTAGGGTGAAGGACATTTAAGTGCTACCTGATGTTAGCGGGAGTGCATGTGGACACAGTGGGGTTTTTTTAGGCGTGCCTCAGAAAGTATGCACAATAATTTTGCCATTTACTGCGGTCTTGTGATGGTGCAGTGCCGCTGTTATATTGGTTTGGAATGTACTATTCTATTTTTGACTGAGCCCACTCAGTGGGTTGTGGGCCACTACGGCCACTGGCCCACTCTTGACTTTTAAAGCAAAGACTGACGATTGGGTCTAAACCGGCCTACGAAGCTGCGAGTTTTGACGCAGGACATTTTTGAGGCGATTGTGTCAACATTTCTACAGTGTAACATCCTTTATAAAGAAATATGACTGAGAGAGCGGACATTGAATTTCACCACAGTGTTTTCCCAAATTCTATCCAACAAATTGCCCTCTTGGGAATTCCAAGGTTTCTAGTTTAATCCTCCAAAAGCGAGCAGAGATTGATACAAATAAGATGACTAATATGATGAGGAAAATTATCTGTTTTTTTCCCCCTCTGATTGCAATTTGACCACAATTTGTTATAGATCTTAGGAACGAGTAAGCTCTGAAGAACAATTCTCATTCTGCGGCTGGCTGCCCCAATCAGCCTGTGTGAATGGAGCTTGTAATTACAGAGCACAGCAGTTGTGTTTAAATGGCAATCCGGTTTGCAGTTTTTCACATAAACTGTCAGGAGCTTGAATCTGAAATGAAGCAAAATAAGCAATATTTCTGTGGAGAGTCCCTGCCAATAGCCCGAACAAAATAACACTTCCCCATCCAGGCCAACTGCTGTGGCTGGCCTGTTTATTTTTCCGAACATAGTTCATCGATGGAATTTCAGAATTAACTGACAGGCTTAAAAATATTTATTGAAAGGGCACCGTGGCAAAATGAACATCAGAAAAAGAGGAATCAAAAAGCATCCATCATCACTGTTAGGGGAGTATGTGAGAGTGGTGCAGCTGTCACTTCATTTCCACTCGCTCTAGATTAAATAAAGATTGAGCTGCAAAAATTCCCTCTGTACTCTGAAGTCTGCAGGCCTCTGGCACTCCATTTGACTGACCACTTGTCAAACTGAGAATGAAAAAAAGGTACAGTGTAATCACGACTCACCACAAGATGGAGTAGTTATTAATTAAAGTAATTATATTAGCCCATATTATATCTTAGATCTCTGGAAGGGAATTTTTTTGGATACACAAAAAACAATCTTAATGTCTGAGTAAGTAGTTGCTTTAGGATGACTATTCCTATAGCTCTGTAGCATTGGAAACATGTATGAGTATTGATCCCTCATGCAGTGTCAGTAATAGTAGCTGCAGTAGTTGTAGTCGTGGTGTAGTTAAGCTTTAAACCTCAAAAGTATTTCATATGTGAGCTGGCTTTGATTTGGAGCATGAATGGGGGAATAATAGGCAGCAGACAAGCAGCCACACAAAGATCCTGTGCCTCTCTAAGGGGTCTGGCTGCCTGGATGTTGCAGGGCCCTGGGCTGAGGTTGAGACTGAGGCTAGGGCTATAAGGTTGGGGTTTCACAGAAAATGAAGCTGCATGGGGATTAGTAATGAAAGGCATGGATGGATGAGGAGAGTCAGAGGCGTGTCATCCTCTCCTACAGCCTGACCCTCACCTCTGGCATTATTTTATCACAGAGAAGCATGAGCAGAGCTTCGGGAGTGCAGGGGAGGAGGGTGGGCGGGTTGAGCAGCAGGAGGACTGAGGTACTGTGGGGTAAGATGGGACACGGGAAGGGTGCGGCAACTTGGGGTTGTGGCCATCTCCTTTCTAAACAGTGCTCCTCAAAATAGATCCTTCCACTATTTCAATGCTCAGTCACTGGTATGAAAGAGCTTTCTTTTTTAATCAACTCAAGCAAAACAAATCTTAAGCTGGACGTTAAATTAAAGTTTGGTGAATGTATTAAAAAAATATCCATAACAAAGTAACTTTACTAGAATCTCAGGGTGTATCTCTTGGATCTCTGTGTAGCCAAACAGGAGCTGTAACAAAGAATATCTGCAGGGATGACGCAGTCTAACACAGCTGCAATAAAGTTAGAACATCAACTATGGCTGATTTATCTGAAGTGGAAGGGAAGTGTTTAATATGAGACACATGGTTTCAATAGATAGCTGAAGTTCCATGCTGCAAATTGCAGAAAGATGTAAAACGGGCTCTGAAGGAATTGGTCAGTGATAAATACATGATATAAGACAGACACAGAGTGATGCCATATGAGCCCATTCACTTTCATTTTAATATAGTAATGCTGTGTTTATAAGGAGGTTTAAAATAATTCAGATTACAGTCATGAAAAGTAGAACTTTCCCCACTTACACTGACAAACTCTGAAAAGAAACTGTCCCTGTCCCTGTCCCTCTCTACACAGACAGACAGGTGCAAGCAAATATATGCCACAGTGCACTTGAGGGTCTCTCCAAATACACCATGTCCCACAGTGAATCTCCCTGCCCTGTCTTTGTTCAGTGTCTTGCACTAACACTTGGTTCCGCCATTGCTCGAAAAATAAACGCAGTCAATCACGACTGAGACAGCGCACAGGGGCAGTAATGCCACCATGTAAAACATTTTAGAGGAAAAAAAAAATCTTGCCTACTATATGAATAAAGTATGCACCCTCTTTAAAGCTCGTTAGAACTGTACAAACTCTGGTTTTCTCTTATGAACTGTCATTGTTCTGGGTCTAGGTGTTTTTTGTTTTTGAAACATTCAGATTCTGTTTTGATTCTTAGTTTAGTTATCTGGGTTCTGTTCTGTGTCATGGTTTTTGTATTTAGTTCCTGTCTCCCTGTGTTCCCGCTGTGTGCCTGCCTCCTCATATGTCATATGTCAATTTATGTTTATTCAATTCAATTTTATTTATATGGTGCCAAATCACAACAAACAACAAACACTTTATATTGTAAGGTAAAGACCCTACATTAATTACACAGAAAACCCAACAATCAAAACAACCCCCTATGAACAAGAATTTGGCAACAGTGAGAAGGAAAAACTCCCTTTTAACAGGAAGAAACCTCCAGCAGATCCAGGCTCAGGGAGGGGCACTCATCTGCTGTGACAGTTGGGGCTTAAAGGAGAGACAGGACAAAAGACATGCTGTGGAAGAGAGCCAGAGATTAATAGTGTTTTATTTTTCTAGTGTCCTCTTCCCTGTGTGTTTTCAGTTTTACTTCCCTTATTTCCCTCCCAGCTGTTTCCCATTGTCTTATTACAGGTGTGCATTTATAGTCTCAGTTTTCCCATGTCCTTTGCTGAGACATCGCCATTTGTTTCCCACTGCTGTGTGCTATCCTGTTCGTGTTCTTTTCAAGAAGTTTAGCAGTCTGTTCTGCTGGCCCCTTCCAGTTTTGTTTTTCTGTGTTTTCCAGCAATAAAGCTGAGGTTTTTGAGTTTTAACCCTGTCTGGTGAGTCCTGCATTGAGGTCCTCAACCCGCCTGCCACAGCAGTTCATGACATAAACTGTATTTCCATGTATGCTTGCACATGTTGCACATATTTCCCATTTTCTTAGCAAAATATAGAGAAATGAGAGGTGGCTCAAGAATATTTGCACAATACTGTATGTTACCACAAGTATAATAGAAGCTTACCAACAAGGGCTGCACAAAACCAATGTCCTGCTGTGACTGAATATAATGTGAGTGAAAGTAAACAAGCAAGCAAGAGAGAGAGAGAGCATCGTTGTTATCAGATCTTTTCAGTCATGTCAACTCATTTCGACCAGTTTGCAGTTAAATGAAAATAAACCTTCTGCTAACAATCAAGCACTGCTTGTGTAGCGTCAAGAAAATACGTCACAACAGCAGACATTTAGCTGTTAGCTTCCTCCATGTTATGTTTGCACTGCTGCTGCTGCTCCTGAGAGATGAAGTAAACACAAAACGACATAATTAAAGTGAATGGATCAGACTATAGATCGGCTCATTGTCACCAATATTCAATCCAGCTTTGCGAGTCAGCATCCAAATGTCGGATCGGCAAATCCCTCATTTTAAACACTAAAGGATCTTTCAGTCATTTTCAGTATAGTCAAAATAAGACTTTTAAATAAATCTGTTGCTAATAGTATCACTATTAGGTGTTATGGCTCTTTCCTTCTAAGGTGCATGGAAAGTAAAAAGCAGCAGCAAAATCATCCATAGAGAACAGAGCAGTCATCAATTTGAACAGATTTGATGCTGATTAGGTCAGACCTATGTTGCAAAGCGGCTTGCAGAACAGTGGACGGGCTAACACAAATTAAACAGCAATAGCGCCAATGATTTGCCATTCAGATGTGCAGAAAGGTACATGATAAGCCATCAGTTGATGTCGACTGGCACTGAGATCTGCTGATCAGCCGGGCTTGCGACTGCGCTCGACTATACAGCCTACCTGAACTGACACTATGCTTGATTTATATTTGGCACAGTAAAAACTACCATGGTTTCCATATTTCAAGTTATCATATTCACAGGTGCTGTTCTCATTACATAAGCTTTCCTTACACTTTTGTTCTTGCGCACTCCATATTTTTGCAGCTACCTGAGCTCAAGCTGCATTATTGCTTGTTCGCCAAAAAACACTATTCACAGTCTAGGTTATGGTTCAGACAGACAGCTAAAACTCTGGACAACATTAAATCCAAATTGTTAATTTAGAAAACATCTGGGGAAAGATTTAAAAGCTTGACAGTTGACAGCTGCTGCTTTTTAGCCTAACAACTAAAGCAGCTACATCAGCTGCTTGAGATATTTCTGGGTAGTGGAGGATACTCTTTTACCAGTCATGGTTATATAATTCTCCGTGCAGGCCTTTCAGTAAGATGTTGTGTTAAAGCAGATTTTGTATTGAAATGGAACATATTAGCTGTTAATTAGTTCATCTGTACCTATGGCCATCTTCCACATTATTATTAGTATTAATCGGCTAGCAAACCTTCCGTTTCATTGTTGCCCTTGATGGATTTAGTCAAATTTTTGAGCAAAAGTCAACATGGCACACGGGCGCTTTTCAGCACCACCCTGCTTCTCATTTATATAGTTACACACATTCACACCTAGTAGCTGCAAAAATATCCAAAGTCATCAACTGCTGGCCACAAAGCAGCTCTGCTGGATTGGTTGAGGGTTAAATACAAGGTACAAGACAGCCTGACAGCCATTCCAGCCTTTCAGCAACTTTCTGGTCACAAATCAGCTTCTTTAACCTTTAGGCTGCAGCCACCAGTTTCCTGCTATACTGTCTGCATGCAGGATAGCTGCTAAATCAAACACTGCTTAGCATATGTTGTGGCATTGAGGTTTAATTTCACAGACTTTTAGTGGATGGGTTTTTTTTTTTTCTGGCTTGTTTATGGGCATGTGTGAGTATTTTTTTTTTTTTTAGTTGAGAGAGAGGAATCCAAGAGGGAGGGAGCCACAGAAAGATGGAGAGCTAGAGAGAGAGAGAGAGAGAGAGAGAGAGAGAGAGAGAGAGAGAGAGAGAGAGAGAGAGAGAGAGAGAGAGAGAGAGAGAGAGAGAGTGGGAGCCCTGAGATGAAATGCTGACATAGAGTTTCCTTATGATGCAGAAATGGCCCGTGAGTTCGGAGGCGTTGTTGAGACTACAGAGAAACGTTTGCCTCGTTCTTGCTCCGGAGGAACTGACTGATCACCGGCCAGTCTGCTCGCTTTCGAAAGACAGTTGTCTCTGATCTTGACCAAAGCCCTTTGTGACTAAACAAATGGAATAAATTACCCAACTGGAGTGAATTATAGATTTTCCCCCTAGAAGTTGCTGGCATTTATTATATTACAAATGCCTTTATGTTAGGAGCAGAAATTAAATGGGGAAGTCGTAAAAGTGCACTCCCAGACTTATGGCAACAGCCTCCATTATACTGTTAAACAGAAACGCTCCTCTGGAAGGGTCAAGCATTTATACTTCTGTATATGTTTATATCATTTTGAAGATCCCAGTTATTAGTTCAACCTGGTGACCCAACAGCCTCTTTTCCTTCTGTCAGAGACGACATTTCCTACAGTGTCAAACAGGCTCCAGGCATAAGCCTTTGAGCCCGGCTGCTACATCTGCTCTACATATTCATCCCAGGGCCTCTTTAATTTCTGCCCCGCGCCCACACACACACTCTCTCACACAAACATACAGATCTAACAGCACATGAATGCACATTCACAGCTTTTTGCACATGCAAAGGGCTGAGCATACACATAAACATGTACACCAATTATGGAACCAAAAATATCAATCACGTTAGTTCTGAAGTCATTTTGTGCCTCCAAAAACTAAATACAAACTTGACAACCAACATTCACAAAGACTACAGACTGAAATTCTTCAGAAACATTTGTGAAAAGTTGGGTTTTCTTGATTTAAGGACATGTTGCAATTCCAGATTATTGCTGGTTAATGAATTAATAACAAATGCAGTCAGTTCACCCATGAAATACTGTATAATTAAATTGTGACTCACTGCACTACTATGACTTGGTGCCACTCTGTCTTAGAATGACTTTAAGTTTGTTGGACGTCCTGTGTGGTAGTTGTTATACAAGCTCTAGCTTAAGCTATTCAACTGATCTGACCTGACTGATTTAGCTTCACTGAATAGTATGACTAAAAAATATCAGGTAAGAGTTAAGATATTTTAAACAAAGAGGCATGTTTCAAAATGTATTATTATTATTATTATTATGTATTATTATTTTTGCATTACTCTGTGACATGGCCTGAAAAACACACAATTACCAGTTAATAATATAAACCTTAGGCTACACTGACAAATCCCCATCCTAATGGGGACGCACACACAGTCTTTTAGTGTTTAAGTCTGAATGCAAAGCCAATAAACAGACTTCAAAACAATCCCCACAGCAATTCTACAAAACAGGTGCAGGCAGAAAGGCATACAAGTCTGACTGTTCATCACCGCCTTTGTCACCACTTTTCTCCTCCCTGCACACGAACTGAAATCAGCTAACTGCAGCACAAGTGGGCAGCAAGAAAAAAGCATGTTTGATGGGGGTTTTTTTTCCTATCAGCTCATCTTGCAGGTAATTGTAAAACCTTTATACCGCAATGACATAACTGTAACTGTAATCTGATTATTGAATTTAGTACAGCAATGCATTATATTACTGTGTTACCAAGAAATGTAACGTGTTATCACACAGTATAAACATGGAACACCCTTGGGGATTTTACAGCATTTCACATTTTATCTGTCCAGTCCACTTACTTGGAACAGTTGCCAGGTAAAAGGTAGAAATGTTCACAATCTGAAACAGTATAAAATTAAATTGGAATGTAAACATGTTTTTGTTTCACTGACAACTTGCTAATGAAGTGAATGAGGGGGACTGCTTTTACACACATTAGATAGTACACTACTGCTGTCTGTCTAATAATGGCCTGAGATACCTGAAATACCCACCTTCCACCTCCTGTGTCCGTCTGTTATTAATTTCTGCTGCTTCAAAAGAGAACAGAAACATTTTGCTGATGGCTGAAATTCTGACACTAACTTCATTTTCCATCTTTCCAGTTTAAGATCAATTTTAGCATTTAAAGTGCCGAACTTGCCGACTTGTGCTGAGCAGAGCACAGCGAGCCCGTGTTTCTGTTGAATCCCTACCTAGCTTATGGAGTCAGCTATCCAGCAGATAATTATTAACTTATGCATATGAAATCTGCAAAACCTCATGGCTTGGAAGAGACACTTTCATCTCATGTTGCTTCGTGTAGTGTTGATACGCAGCAGATGACATCACTGCAGGGATACAAGCTTTAGGTTGGCAGTGGGCAACTGCAGCTGAGTACACTGGCGCGAAAGTGCACAGTAAACTGAAACAGGAGCTAAGCGGTTCAGATTAAACAACAGGCCGAAGAATAGTGACAAGAACTGTCAAATAAATCCATTTACTTTGTATTTAAATATTATTACATGCTTTATCAAAATTTCGATGCAACAAGTAGATCGGCAGCAGAACGATGAAGCAGCCGGCACCTTTCGCTTACTGATACTGACAAGCACATAAACAGCAGCAGAGGCCAAATGCTGATGGGACTGGCTACAGAATATTGAGGAGCACACCCCATATATAATTTTTTTGTGAATTTTTTTTTTTCCTGTTTTGCTTAAAAAAAAAGTATTTAGCAGCTATGTCACTGGGCTGTGGCATTTGATTGTGTTGCCAGCCTGAACTCGATTTGCATCCTTCCATTTGGTTAGAAAACCAATACTGAAACTGGACTCTACAGCCTCAGCAGAGGCTTTTAAAAAACCCCTCTGCCTTTCATTATCGGTGTGATTGGTGGCGTGGCTCGCAAAGTTGAAGTAAATTTGCTTGCACAGAATAAAGTTTAACACGCAAAACTGTGTCATTGACAAACTGAAGATGTTAGCCAGGCTTTCACGACTGGAAAGGCTTCTCCAGCACCACCTAATTTTAGGAGGAAGTGCACAGTCTGAATATTAACGTCAAAGTGTTTGGTCAGAAAATTATGGCTATATGTCAGCATGCTAAATGCACCTTGATTGCACATTAAACACCCCAGCTCCAAATTACAGAATACATCAACCCATGTTACTGTGTTTGGGTTAAAGATATAAATCTTATCTCTCTTTTTTTTGTTGAGAACTCAAGTAGCAGAGTGCAGCTCTATCTACAGTATACATTTTGACCTGTTGATGTTTTTTAAAGCACATAAACGTGTGTGTGTGTGTGTGTATCTGCTACTCCTTTGAGCTCCTTTGAGAAAGTCAGCCTTTCCCTTTTAAAGGTTATGAAAATTAATATGGGTCATGTGCCGTGTTTGCTGCTTGGCCCTGAGCTACTGTTTGCCTTTGAGATGGCGAGATAGACTGCTGCTTGCTGTGGTTTGTTGACTACCTGCATGCAAATATATAGGCCAGGGTCATGCCGCATGGTTTTGTTATTCTTTGTTTTTACTGTTTTTATATGAAAAGCAGTAACTCACTCAACAGAGAAAGCCTGCTGGTTTAAATACCCCACAATGCTATGTTTGAGTAGAGGAAAAAGAAATCAGCAAACTGCGGGACAAATTGCTCCTGAGGAATAATGAAAAAATACTGAACTTGAGTAATTTAGACAATAAAACCCGACAAATTCCCAAGTGCATTCAAGCCGAGCCTCTTCCTCTCTGGTGTGTCTATCAATCGTCTTCCCTCATCTGCAAATCTAGTCCCTGTCACACCCTACGTTCCCACTGAGTCATATTATTTCCATATTTATGTCAGCAGCAGCCCTCTCTTTGATCCGTTGCCTTGTTCAGAGGCTGATCCTGTTATGGCTTGTTCCCGTAAATACTTTGAAGTGCTCTGGGATTAGAAGATTGTGGACCCAATGAAAAAACAAACAGCTCTTTACACACATTCATTTATAAGGCCCCTTAAAACACACACAAAAAAAAATCATTTGGTAACAGTAGATGGAAGTTTACTCTGTAATTGTTGGTAATTGTGGAGCCTCTGTTTATGGGTTCTGACAGAGTAAGATTCTGAGAGACTGAACTCGGGTGTATTTAGCCTTTGAAACTTGACAGCAGTCGGGGTTTGCACACAGGAACTATCTTTCTGCTGACCGTTTGCTTGATGTGGGAAATTTAAGTGAACACTGAGCATACAGACTTGTCTGAATTTGACAACTGCATGATGGAATATACTGAATCACATCCTATATACAAAACATACAAACAAGACTCAGTTTGTGCACAAGAAGTCTGAAATATTACATCCATTTTTCCTACAGAGTTTTCCCTGCCTTGACTTATGTGACTTTGGACATTCCCATGAGGTCTAGGAAAAATGAGAAGAAAATTTCATAAGGATTTAGTAAGGATTTCCCTAGCAGACACTGGTTACCAAGAAGTCACTGACCAGTCTCTATGCCTGTGTGACTGGGGCCTTAATGATCATCATTATCTCTTTTTCTTTTGCAGAGAGTGGTCAAATGCTAAACTGGCTAAGAAAGGAAGCAGTGAAGCTCCTTTTCTCTCTGCAGCCACAGGGACGCTCCGACTTCAATGCTGCCAACGACAATGCTGATAATATAATGTTTACCATGTTCATAAGATCAGTTTAGCCTGTGGATATTTGCCAATTAGTACAAAAAAAGTACAGCTGAGGCTGATGGGCATAATGATGCCACTAGAGTGGCAGATTATCCTAGCAAGGGAAATTTAAATGCAATGCAAATTCCATCACAAACTATTCCAGTAGATCTCACAACACTGCAATTCTATTCCACTGCCCAATTTTCAATCTAGAGTATAAACATCATAGAGTGCATTTAAAGATGGATGTAGACAGACTCACATCAGCCACTGGTTTGTGGACTACTCTCATGAGGGTGAATCTGCCAGAGAAATAAAACACACTGCTAAGTTTCAGTCACATTTTATCACCTATTTTAGTCTAAATGGGACCACAATTTACAAAGTTAAAATGATCAAATAAGAAGAAGCGATCAAGGCCATAAACGTATTAGGAAAATATTAACAGATGTCATAAATCAAGTGATCAGTAATGTAATTTCCCCATAGACGTCTCTGCAAGCCAACTTATATTGGCAACCAGAGGAGTCGCACCCTGTTGGCCATTAAAAAGAATGCACACTTAAGGCCATTTCCCATTGGCTAAGCCCATCTTTATATATATATATATATATATATATATATATATATATATGTGTGTGTGTGTGTGTGTGTGTGTGTATATATATCTTATATATATATATATATATATATATATATATATATATGTGTGTGTGTGTGTGTGTGTGTGTGTGTGTGTGTGTGTGTATATATCTTATATATATATATATATATATATATATATATATATATATATATATATATGTGTGTGTGTGTGTGTGTGTGTGTGTGTGTGTGTGTGTGTGTGTGTGTGTGTGTGTGTATATATATATATATATACACACACACACACACACTGCATAGGTCAGAGTCATTCTCCAGGGACCACAATTATTACTACCAAACTTATCGGCTATCTATTCTCAAACCTGCTGCTGGTCTATAAAAGAAAGAGTCGACGATTCTTAATCTGAGAACAGTAAATGTATAAATGTCTGAACCAAACATCCAAAAAGCCACAACACTATAGAAGGGCACACATGCAGCAATTGTATTTATGAAGGGTAAAGAAACAGAGACATATTTAATGGCCAGCAGACTCCTCCTCCTCCAGTTAAAAAAAAAAAACAACATCATTTACATCAAACTTCAGTTTTCCTCGCTATTCTGAGAACAAAGACACCATGATCCTTTTAAGTGACAGAAAGACAAAAATAAAAACAGCGTGCCGACTCAAAGAGGAATGTGTGGTGGTTCCGGCTCCACGTCCACTTGTACTTGTCAAGATACGTAAAGATTTTTCCCCTTCCCTCTTTTATAAAAGCCTGTTAGCTGTCGCACAAATAGTGACCGCAGCTGTTTCGTGACATTTATTCTTTTGTCATTTCATTCCCATCGTTCTCTAATTGGCTTCTGTTTGTGTCCTCCTCTTATGTGGTCTCTCTACACGCAGCTCAAATGAAGCTACACGCAGGCTCACTTAGAGAAGAGGAAGAGAAAAAAAAAGCAAGACTTGAATGAGTTTTTCAGCGGTGGCGGTTTAAATGTTGTAGGTCAAAGAAATTATTATCTTTAATTCTGAGGCTGTTGGTCCCTTGCTTTTCGGTTGCTGCGTGCGGGTGACCTCATCCACTTTATTGCACATTTCATCACATATTTCCTGTCCTTTTGCCACTTGATCTGTGGTCTATCACCCTTCATCGTGTGGTCTCCTTCTGACCAAATCACCAAGCTGTGTAAATTGCACGCTGGGGCAGACAAAAGAGAAGGGTATCATTTTGACTACTGTATGCTGTGGCACAGTATTAAATGAATGAAATGCCTCCAGTGAATGAAACATATTTAAGTGTAGTAAGGTAGACACATTTTTGGTTTGAAAATTCAAAAAGAAGTCTTTTGATATTCTAGAGTAAACATATACATAAATATCTTTAGTTTTGCTCTCCTTTATATTAATAAAGATAGCTTGTGAAACATTTAATCCCTCACTCTACTTTATGAAGTCAAACACTTTTTTAAAACCATATTTACTTATTGTAATAAACAGATCCCAAAACAAATATTTAAGTTAACAACAAAACAAGAATCAGAATAAAATAAAATAAAATCTGTCTCGCTGTAAAACAAGTCTACACAGTAATGGGCAAATGCAGAAACACACACTGTAGCCATTTACCGCAACAAGCCACAAAAGCAAACTTTTATTATGTGAATAAGCCAAATAAATGGATATTGCATAGCCAAGAGATTGTGCATAGGAAGTGTAACCAGCAGGCCTTATTGTGTTTTTTGGACATGTGTCACTTTACATTCCGACTCACAGCCCGAGGGCTTGTAAAGATAGTATAACGACAAACACAGACAAGAAACCGGAATAAAAACAAGTCTCCTTAAGGCACAGGCAAACACACACAAACACATAGACGTTTACTGGAAGAGTGACAGAGCATTGCAACGGGAGAAAAAAAAACACAGAGAAAAACAAGTGGGCAAAAACCACTTTGGGAAAAAAAAAACACCCTATATTATCAGGGGTGGAGATCTGCCACAAACACATTCCTGATTCAACACTCACTTCATCCCGAGCTATTTCAATATTGGTAAATAGCACAGCGTATCCACGGACCAGGGACTGCACTATAACCAGAAGACATAACACCTTACAGAACGAGACATAATACTGTGGTTGTAGTGTAAAACAGGAGCTGTTAATAAAAAATAAAAAAAAATAAGACTACAGTTTAGAAAACAAGTCATACACGTGTGCATGTGTAAGTGTAAGCTGGAAGCAAGCCGGGTCAGGCAGTTCCTGTGAACTATAGGCTTGAGAGAAACAAAACATTATGCATAACTGATGAAGTGTGTGTCCAAATGTTGTGCATTTGCAATTGTTCTGTAGAAACACACACACAGCAATTTTCTCAGGCTGTAGAATGCAGCTTTGGAAGACTGCCTGGCCAAAATAGGAGCTCAATACATTTTTATTACTCAGAAAAAAGACTTTTGAAATGGAAAGTTATGGACAGCATCACAAAAAAATAAGGGGACAAAAAGTGTGTAGGTCTTCTATCTCTATCTGACTGTATTAAATGGACTCCTTCAAGTGCTCTTTCTTAAAGAAATTAATAAATACAACTAGAAATATTTTGTGACAAGCTGCTTCTTCACTGACTTCCTTATCCTGTCAATGAATGCACAACTTCACTGGCTTAAACTTGGGTGAGTCCAAATAGCGGCACATAAACTGATGCAGTTTCTGGTTAGTGTCCAACACTGGAAGTGAATCTTCAGAGAAGAATGACGGCTAAGGTGGAGTTTGGAGCTTATCCGGCTGTGGGACAGGAGAGTCTCTTGGGAAGGAGCTGAATAACAAAGAGGACTGCCACAATAGCAGCTGGGGATTGTCCACCAGTGAAGAGACTGTGCTGTTCTCTCACACGGATAAAAAATATATATATATATATATGTTGTGAAACACAGTTGGGCAGCCGTTAATATACAACGGGGTCCCGCCCAAAATAAAATCTATGTTTGAGAAACACTGGTGTGTGTGTGTGTGTGTGTGTTGGTGGGGGTGGGGGGGTAACTAATGAAGGAAGCAATAGATAGTGCAGAAAAAAGAGCAACAGACTGGCACGTTCAGGTGCTGAAAGGTCACAACTTTGACACGTGTAGCAAGCTGAACCTTTCACTTTCCAGTCGAGGTCACCAATAGGTGGCCTGGAAAGGAAGTACTTTATTGTTCTGGGCTATGAGCTCTTTGCCAGCACTGTGAGGAGCTCTAAATCTCTCTCTCTCTCTCTCTCTCTCTCTCTCTCTCACACACACACAGACACACACACACACCAACCTACTCTATGGGTCATTCAGGGCTGCCTGAGCCAGATACTGCATGCATGGTCTGAATAGATTTTTCCCCTGGTAAAGTCTTTATCCTAGACGCCTCACCAGTCTATTCCTAGAGGCTGCTGAAATGGAAAAGACGAGGTGGGTTTTATTTCAGACCATTTTATGATGCAAACTAATGTATATGAAAAGACATCACCTCATAAACCAATAGAGTTCCCTTGTTCATGCACCTACTTAGCGCACCACACAAGACATTTCACATGAAACATGAGAGCTGCAAAATCCATTGAGATAATGACAATGATCTGTGAATACCCAACAGTGAAGGTGTGATTACATTATTTGAGCTGAATCAATTAGTTGAATCGCCGACTTCACTGGCAAAAAATATTTAGTAAAGTAAAAGTCAAACATACTTTGGCTGGCGCTTGTTAGAAGTGTGTATTTGCTGCTTTTTTTTGTCATGTCTCACAGTTATATTTAATATATTTAGGTTTTGGTATGTTTGCCATAAAACCAATATTTTGTATAATTGATAAAATAAGCTGCAGCCTTGCATTACATATTGCAACTTTCAGCTGCTCCCTTTTCACAAGAGGTCAACCTGCATATTTAACTCCCCAGATTTCTTTTAACACTGGATGTGGTTCCTGGTGAAACCCCAGGGGAGCTGTGTCCCCTCCGGGAATCTTACCCTTATTAGACAAATGTGTAAACCACTACATTATGGAGCCACTCCCTATGGTACATTTTTACATTATTTAAATTAACACATTTTGCCTCTGGGAAGCGCACTCTCCCAACTACAGTGCTACACTGCACAAATCTGAGGTAGCTGCACTTTTGCTCAAGCATTTTTATATTATGCTACTTTTTACTTGCAACTGCTTCATTAACATGGTATTATTGTTAATGGTTATTTGCACTTATGTATCAGAACTGACTCAAAATCTGATACATCCGAGCTTTTACTTAGGCAGAATTTTGCACATGAATCTATGAGTTATTCTACTCCGATTGTTCTACTTTTTGACTAACGGTTTTGCCTGTTTTTCATTTTTGATATTAAAAAAAAATTAGAATAGAAAGTAAAAAACAGTAGATGATAAAATCAGCCCCACCACAATCAAAGGAAAAAAATCGACCCCAGCTCACATGTAAATCTTCAGTACTTCTAAACAACACTCTTGAACTTTCAATAAACTTTGCAACGCATGTGTGTCTAATTCAAACCTTTAAAACCAGATTCAAATCTTATTCAACCACAGTCTAAGACCTGAACAGTAGGTGTTCCTCATTGATTCAATATAAACTCTGGTAAGTGTCAGTGTGAGAGGTAGCAGAGAGGAGTGTGATGATGATAACCTCAAATGAATTCTCCTCTCTCCACCCTCCTCCACAGTTTATTAGTTTAGGCCAGAGGCCACTTGTAGCCTTGCAGAGTGGACGGTAATTGTGTGCGTGCTCCTTAAGCACCGACCGCAGCAATAATAGACTGAATTATACAATAAATTCCCTCCAGATGTGCTCCCTCCACTCCCACCCACCCACTCCAATTTGACAGTTCGCACACCCACAATCTGCGCAAGGAGGCCTCCGTCCTCTCACACACACACAAACGTGCACGCGAGCACACGCACACATGTGCACTCACTCACCCATACACACCCACTTACAAATGTGCATACACACATGCACCGGCTTAGTTGCAGTGTTTGCATTGTCAGATTGTTTCCATACTGGTGTTAGCTTGCTGTGTTTCCTCACTGCTGGTGTAATTACGAGTCGTATTAGCTGATAGTGTTTTGCTAACCCTCCTAATAAATGTCCTCCTTCCTCTGAAACCTTACAGAGAGTCCATTCAATAATAAGCAGTCTTTCTAATGCCCACTACTATCAGACCCTCACAGACACACAGCCTGGTGTTTATAAATATTCACATATCATGGCCTGTAAAAAAAGGGGGGGGTAAATTTTTCTGAAATTTTTTGACTAGCATTATAAATGTAGCGCTTGGAAGAAAATTATAGTGAAAGTACATCTTGAACAAAAAAACAGAGCCACCCTGCATGGGAATCTGCCCGTCTATTTCTGTCTTACAGAGGAGGCAGGAAATGAGGAGGATAAGGACAAGAAGAAGAAAGAGAAGGAAAAGAGTGGTCAGAATAATTATTATGTACACTGCAGCTGAAATGTGAGTCAAGTTTGTGTGTGTGTGTGAAAAATGTTTTCATTTCAGATTTTTGTGTATCTCAGCCTACCGTCATAGAAACAGGGTTTCGTATTTTCTTATGGCTAAATATTGCCCAGCGCTCGGCCAGCGTTGTGCTGATGCAGGAGGATGGTGAGAGAGTGAGGACCACCAGCTAGACTGGCTGCAGCTACACTTTCTCTCCCTCTTTGCTGGTGCGCTGCTGTGAAAATCTCGGAGCCAACCTGCACAGTGCCACCCAGTGTTCAAATGAACACATGGGTAGATAATTGTGGAGGGAGGTGATGAATATTTACTTAAATAAAAGTAGCAATACCTTACTATAACAAGACCCCATCACAAGTAAAAGTCCTGTATTTACTGTAAAAAACTGATACTACTCATTATGCAGAATAGGCCCATTTTAGTGTATAAATATATGTAATATGAAATACTAAAATATTTAGGCTGTTTTTTTTAATGTTGGGGCTGGCTGCCTTGGCGGTGCCTTTTCAGATAGTTCTGTATTGTGTACTTTATTTTGTTAAGTGTTTTATAATGTGGTATATTTTCTTTATGAATAGCATCACTACTTTAAAAATAACTCTAACAGTAATAATAACCAAAAATAAATAAATGATAAACAGTGTATGGAAAGAAATGTACCTGAGTAGATTTTTACACTTGCAGAACATGGATGCACATAAAGCATCTCAGAATTATTGGGTATAGAATTTAGTTACAGATAATGTAAATATTAGAAAATGGTATTTTAATCGTGCACAAAAATTTTGCTTTAAATGCAGCCAAAAAGTTATTCATGTTTTCTGAAACTATTAAATGCTTTTATACATCAGTCATTTTTGAAACATCAGTGGCATGAATGGTGATTTTTTCTTTGTATTCAATACTTTTCTTCTTTTTTTTTAATTACCATGAATGCCATTACCACTAATAACTGTAATAACAATAAAACTTAATATTAAAAATGATGAAATAATAAATCTAAAATGTCACAGAAAACCACCATTCTTCCCAGATTTTAACTGACAGTGTTAGTGCTGCTACGCTGTCACATGGTGATATTGTGTTTGCCAGGTGAGAGCCTGACCGGACTAATCAGTGAAGGCAGAGTAATTTGCCCGCAGACATGTTCCAGAGCAGAGCTCCCCAGCGCTTTGCTCAACCTGCTGTCCCAGGTGGCTTCAATGCCTGAATGGCCCCTTTACCTGCTCTGAACTACAAGGAATTCAAAAGAGACGTCATAACAGGAAACAGGAACAGGAAAGAGACTTGGCGCACTCTGCAGAGGCCAGGTGCAGAGATTGGCTTGACTCTCAGCTGCTCTCTGGCTTGTGCAAGCGAGAGGGTGGCTCCTGGTAGCGGAGGCCTTTTCATCGCCAAGGTTCTTTATCAAACCCCTGGGTCTAGTTGGCTCTCCTGTTGCTCCTGCTTGGTGGGTTGCCGTTATAAATTAGGCTGCGGGAGATGCCGGGAGCTCCCTCGCGGATCCTTTCCCGATGACTGCTCACACAGAGGGTCAAATGAAATATCAGCTACACTGCGCACCATTTTTTTAATTACAAGAAGGCAGCTCGTAAAAGCAGCTTCATGAGCGAGGGTGGTACACGTTCCCTTTTTTTGTGTGTGTGTTCAATGCTACATCTTGCTGTTCACTTTCTTTCCTGAGTTGCATTGCTCGAGGATATTTAATCACTACGTTGCAGGAGAAAGATGGCCTACATAACAGCTCCTTCAATTTATTTGAGTCACTAATGATTGCTTGTAAGATAGATTTCCTTCATCCTTTCCGAGCTTACTCTTGGAAATTTACTACTCAAGTTCACTGTCTGTACAGCAAAGGGAACAAATTAATTTAGAGTCACGCTGACCGGTTTAGAACATGATGACGTTGGGAGGAAAGAATTACTTTTAGCTTGCCCTTAAAAAGCCACACCGTAAAAAAGTGTGAAAGAGACTGAACTCAGACACTTATATTGCACTTTTCTGAAAATTGCCAAGACTTACGGCCCAGACATCTTTTTTTCCAGCTGAAGACTGTATACAGTGACAATATTAGCTCTAAAGCATATGCACAATTAATTATTTGAAACCCAGCTAAGATGGGGCTGTATTTATTTTTGAGTGGTTGTCGGCTGAGTTCGTCTATTGTGGCTGCCTGGGTGGCCGTGGCCTCTGCCAAAGATGCCCCCGTGGTGTTTAATCTTTGACATTTATTTGTTTGTTTTGTGAATGAATATGCAAGCTGGAAAGACGTATTAGTTCCAGTGTATCCTCATGACAGGGGGCCGTTTCATCCTGCTAGACTGTGGTTGGTCAGGCAGTCGTTCCTACAGACCAATGTCCAGACACTGCGCTGGCAACCCTCGCTTCTACCCATGACCATTCACTTCTCTGTGCCAACCTGTATTCAGATACGATCCGGTGCAACGGGGCTCAGCTCAAAGCCACGCTGGCATCACAACAGCAAACTGGGCCTTGAATTAGTTCAGGTTTGTATCGACTATTTTTGAAAAATCAAAAACTCAAACTCTCAATGAACCACCTAAATAGGGAGGGAGTTGTGATGGTTTTAAATATTGACTTTTTTTATTTGCACATTTGTTGTTGTCTCTCATAACAGTTCCAAGGGTGGTGAGCTTGTTTGTATATGCATGTGTGCGCACGCGTGTGGTTTATTGGTTCCTTCTCTGCAGCATCCACGAGGCCTCTAAGAACTGGCCTCACCTCATCTGGCAGCCATTACCTGCACACATGCTCCTGTCTGAAGGTTGATCTGCTGGGTTAAACAAATCCAGGCAGTGCAGCATGGCCCGCCAGGAGTCAGCTCCATACATCAGCTGTGGAACAACATGACAGGGTTAGAGCTGGCTACTGTTAGCTGCGTGCTATCAGTGATCATCCTTTGCCAAATATGCTCGGAAATGACAAGCTTACTTTAGTTCAGGCGCTGATTTCGGCCATCAAATACACTGAAATGTGTGACTTCTGCTTAAGGTTTTGGAGGAGGGGAAAGGGCTCCTGAATTTCCCTCTGGAAAGATGTGACACAAATCATTTCTCATGTATGAAGTTCCAAACTAAACAGTAACAGGCATATATTCTTGGTATTGAATGTGGAATTCAGTAATTATCTGCAGCAATATGCCTTATCCAGCGTTTTAGTGTGAGACGGGGAATAAACGCAGCACTCTCAGCAGGGATGGCACGGAATTGACAATTCGACCAAGTTTGTGGAGCCTGATTCAATTCCCCTCCCAATCAAACGCGTGTGAGATTCCATTTATGTTTATTACATTTCCTGTTTCTCACTTCATCACATTGGAATTGAAACTGACAGGGTAATTATCATTTCACCCTAAATTGATCCCAATCCATGTGGGCTGGCTCCAAACATGGAGACACGAGAGGGGAAAAAGAGAGATGGAGGAGAAAAAAGAAGCAGCATTCTGGGAGCATTTGGCGATGGTTCAGTCATCTGTAATACGTATCGCTTGAAGGGTGGGGAGAGATGGAAGGAGAGAAGCAGGGAGGGGAAAAGAAAGGGGAGACGTTTGGAGATTGCGTTGCGGGTGTTCCCTTGATGTCCCCCTGACAGGAACCAGATTGGGAGCCGCGCGGCGTCGGCGCTTTGGCTTTTTATTCGTCTGGCTCCGCCGGGTCTTTCCTGGCCTGAGCAGGCCCGGTTCTGAGACGCTGTGGCCCACTCGTGGAGCCAGCCTGTAGTTTAAGTGAGAATAACAAATGCTAGAAAAAATAATAGGCCTACAAAGAGAAAAAGAGAGGAGCAGCACAATCCTACTATTGTTCGCGGTAGCTAGGCAGAAAGCACAGTCAAGCCACGTCTTTGGGACATTTTACTGGCTCTAATAAAGAGTGTGTGGTCCCTGTTTTGGAGAGGTCTGCCAGACTGACAGATATGCTCCACAGTAGTATTGGATGGTTCCGTATCATGTATTTTGACTTGTGTTACTTGGCACAGCTCAGGCGAGACCTGTCATTCATCATGCTTTTTCCTAGCTGCAAGCATTGGGCCGAGTTGCTTATGATGGCATAGTGTGCAACACGTTGAATAAGTAATGGTAAGGGTGCTTGTGGATAGTGGCGAACTTAAGAGATTTCACCATCGCTTCTAAGAACTCACACAAGTCGTTCGATTTGACAGGCACGTTTAAATGTACGAGCGATTGTATATGGATTTCATTAACAAGAAAATATTTATACATGTCAGGGAGAAATATACCTGTAAATTACTGACCGAATGTATTCTGAATCAAATGTTTACTGATTATGTGTGACGTGCAGTTTAGCAGTAAGGGGGGGGGTGTATGAGGCTTTACAATGAACATCTTTGTGTGGTCATAAGGGTATGGATTTAAAATCTGCATAAAGATATAAATGCATTTGTCAAATAAAATGCAAAAAGCAGGAGAGGTCAGACACGATTCTTCTCTTGTGTTCAGTATTATTCTGTGTTATTTGCTGGATTTGTAGCACACTCACATTTGTATCCCTGGCTTCTACTGTGTGGGGTACAGACACACAGTTTGGTCTGTACTTAATCAGTTCTGTTTTTAAGTGTTCTCGCCTCAGTTTTCCAGCACAGCCCCGTGAAAGAAAAACGTCTGGTTGTGGGTGGCTTAGCTGGGTCACTGAGCCCACAGAGTAGAGCATTTCATAAGAAAGAGCCCACTTAATTCTGAACCATACGTCGCATTAGCTGATTTACATGTGGACAGCTATCATTTTGTGAAGGCTCTGACATTGATAAATGAGGTGTTTTACCTAATAGCTAATAAAAACAAATTACAGGTCTTAAGAGAAAGGATGTTCTTCATTTGGCTCTGTTTTCTGTCTCTTTGAGGGCAAGGGCCAGATTGTTTCCATATGATTGTACCCTTCATTTGTTAAGAATACAGACAGAGATTAATAACTGGATTTTCTGATGACCAATCCATACTTTCCCTCTGACTTAATTAAAGAAAGTGTGGTGGAAACAACTGGACATTAAGGACAAATGACTGCGTTATCTGCAAGCTTAGAGATTTGGAAGCTACACGACTTTTATAATTATTAATATACTGTATATAATTATGTCCTTTAGTATTATTTCAGTACCTCTATTTCTCTAGCCATTTACACTCTTTGCACAAGTTAAACTTCATTTATTACAGGAAACTAAAATCTCTCCTGTATGAAGACATAACGGATATTTATATCCTCTTAGCTGCGTGCTAAGAGCATTAAACTTAAATAAATCTCAGGTTAAAAAATGTCTTATTGTGAAAACCATCAAGACTGTCAATTATAAATTATGCAGTGATTATGTGGCCACTGCCCTTGTCTGCGATCCATCAAAAATGCTAAAATCAAATTAGCAAAACTATAAACAAATCTACTTATGGTCAGAGGAGATCCACGTGGTTTTGTCAGAGGGTGCTTCTTTGACACACAATGTTAAATGACAAATGGCAGTCCAGAGACAGGAACAAATCAGTGCTCTGACCAGAGGTTTTTTTTTCCTAAAGAAAAAATATTAGCCCAAACAGTACTTAGTAAGTAAGGGTGTGTTATTCTTAACCGGTTCAAATCACTACTGGACTCTGCAGGTCCCTCAGAGCTCATATATAAGCTCTCTCAAGTTTCTCCAGTTAGGCGTGAAAAGGCTTCCCTTTTTGTGTCTGACTTAGGACAAGTCTCCCTCTATCCTCTGTTAAACACACTGTAGCCCAAAAGGATAAGGCAGCCACATCTACAGTCACACAGGCCGTAATTTTCCACAAACTAAAGCAACCTTACATGTGCACTGTGAAAGCTGTGCAGTCAGGTGTGAGTTCATACTTCACTGTACAGCTACAGGTGGCAGTAAATTAGCGCGCCGCACTGAGGGAGCTGTAAGTAAATAAACTGAAAAAATACATCTTTTCCTTCGCTCAGGTACAGCCATGATACTTGCCATGGAAGAAAATGAAAAGCCCTTCTGTGAATGTTAAATCTGGGAGATTAGAGATGTCACTTTTTAACCCTGAAATTAGAGAATTATGTTTTGTCAGAATCCTGCAATCATCTCATAGAGAAACAAAAACGATACTTTTCCTGCAAATTTAATTTCGCTGCTCCATCCTTGCTTGTAAATGATGCAGGCATGCATAATGACTGTGTAGTCGGGCCCGAGGTAATTTTAAGTGCCACATCCAATCAGCGAAGCATCGCAGCTTGGAGCGGAGTCATTCTTTCTGCACGGCCTTCAGCTGAGGTGATGCTCAACCACTGAAACACAGTAAAATCTACCAAAAAAGAAAGGGTGAGGAAAGAGGAGGGGGGCAGGGGGATTTCTGGGTAGACGGGGTTAAAGAGCCTTGGATCCTGTGGTAAGTGCCAGAGGGACACGTTTTGTTGGAACACGGGTTGTGCTGAGTGATGGGAGAACGGCTACAGCAGTGTTTAGAAACACCAGTCGGCCAGTCTATTGCCTAGGAGCCTGGGTGTCTGCACTAAGCCCCCTCCCTCCACACAGTACTCTAAGTAGGATGGTACATGCAGCCTCACTGCATACCACTCCTGCACGCCGCTAAAATTAGCCCCCCTGGAACCAGATGGAATTCTAAACAGAATAAACTTTTCTTGACTTGATTATATTGAGCCTTTCCAAGCTCCGACATTAAAAAGAAAGAGAGAAGGAAAAGAACGAGGGGGAACCTTAGAAGCTAATTGCTTTGGGTCTGGCGTGCACATTGGGCATTGTGTTGAGTTGAGACGCTGCAGTAATGCCGGAGCCTTTCCCCGGGCCGTGTCTCCCAACTGTCACATCTTCCATGCGTTTGCGGTGGGCTTGCAGCTCCACATGGACTGCATGTGAAGCCACTAATTAAAAGCAAGCGATCCGTAACTGTCTGGCTCACCAGGCCATGCTCATCCATGTGGTCCCCATCGGCTCTTGTAGACCCCCCGCTCTTCATGGGCCTCTCTTAGGCCTCTGCATGGGAGTGATTTTAAGAAAGAAATTACACGACTCCCTTATAAAGAAAACATTGGTGGTAATTATGACTTTTAATTACAATACATTTTTTATTTACTGACTTTAACACTGTCAGGGTAAAAAAACAAAAACACAAATAATTTTAATTATGTTTGATTATCATATCAGCTACTTTAGACTGTGTAACACTAATCTATTTTATTTGTAATTCTTAGGATTGTGATGATTTATTTGTAATGCTTATTATCCTGTTGATAAGGCAGTTGTGATATTTAATGAGAGCGGCAAGTGTGGTTTAAAACTACTTGTAAGAAATGCAACAGCGGAGCAGATGCTGTTCACAGATCAGCTAAAGCGGCTCAGATTGTTCTAATAAAGAAATCTGTCAATAATTGCAAACAGTCTATTTTCATGCCGCACATGGTGTCAGTAGTGTTCCCTAAAACAGCAACACAAACACAAGTAAGTTAATTGATAAGACCTTGGATATTTGCAAATGTTAAACTGTAGATTTTTATTAATGTTAAAAAATTTAAAAATGTAAAATGTGAAATGTATTTTTTTGGATATTTTATTGTGATTTTTCGCCCCTTCCAAAGATCCAAAGTGAGAGCTACACTCTGATTTTCATCAACGAATAAAAAGTAAAAAACTAAAAGATCAAAAATTTTAGACACATTATTTAATGTTTAAATTGTGTGTTGCCTCAGTGATCTGCACATATCCTGCAGTTGTAATGTTTTGAGTCTATTTGTCTTATTAGCAAACATAATTTTTTGGGACAAACAGATTTCATTGATTTGAATTTGACAAGATGAACTAACACAAAAGCTGAGAGAAATTATGAGCATGCAGCCGCGTATGGCAGGTGACAATCGACAATGATCAGTTTAACAGTTATAACAACGGCAGGCCTCATGTGGTCATACTAAGTGGGATTCATCAGCAGCCAACATACTACATCACTACAAATGCTCCTGCTGCTGCATGCAAACGACTGCTCTTTAAAAGCCACTGAAGCCGGTTTAAAGAGGAGACGAAAGCTGCTGCTCCAGCCAGACAGACATCTTTCACTGAGCCGTTTGGCAGCAGCAGGAAACGTCCAGGTATATGCAGGCAGAGTAACGATGCCAGTGTCAGTGATTTGTATCCCCATAGGCTTCAGTTTGAGTGTTGTTGTTCTGATCAGTGCAAGAAGCTGTTTTAAATTTATATAAATTAACATGCCACCAAAAAACAAACAATTAAATGTCACAATAAATAGCTTATAATAGATCTGTGTCCAGCTTACATCATTTTATTATAATGACAGCTGTTTTATTGGCAACACTGTTTATTATGACATATGCGTGCTCATTTTAGATGACTTGCTCTTCGAGCAGCAGTCTTTGCCTTACTAAATGGTGGCCCATGAGCAGCCAACGATGCTGAGTGAGTCAGTTGTATTTATTTTGACAGTAGACAATTACGGTCTAATTTCTATATTTTATTGTGCTTTCCACTAGCATTGTTTTTATTTTTAATAACAAGGCATTTTGTAGAAAACAGCTTCTCACACAGTACATTTCAAAAGGCTGCGGTGCAGTTTAGTTTGACCAGCTGGTTTGCCCTCTGCCTTGTATTTGTTTGTAGATGAGTGTGAACTCTCACAAGGTGCCTTACTTTTTACTTCACTGAACAGGCATCAGTACTGGTATCTAGGATACCAGCATGGGCTTTACTTGATGGTGGGTTGGAAAGGGAATCAGTGGTATCACACATCACTCACTTCCTTTTCCACTGACCTTGCCATAGATGACAACGCCTGTAACTATGGTAACTATAGACAACAAAGACTGAGGCGGTCTAGGGCTCAATATGCAGAGAAGACACGAAAGAGATGCATGAGACAAATGAAAGTCTTGAACCATCCCTCATTTCTTTATATTTTGTTTCCAAGGAGCCAGACTTTGTTGTGATTCTTTTTTTAAGTGGTCTTGAGCGATAGTTTCTCCTTTCACTCCAGTCATTGTACCTGACCATTTTCAGAGGAATGATTTTTTGTTTGTTAAGCCACCTAACACTGACCTGTTTATTCCTCAAACATAAAAAAGGCGCCTAACTCAAGGGATGAACCAGTGTTGTGTCTACACATAACAGAAAAATGCTAAAGATAACAAGATAGCAAGGTGATTCCCAAAGAGCTATTACCTGAGAACATGATGTGCAGTGTGTCCTTAAAATAGTTGAGGAAACTGGACAAGTGGAGGACAAAAGAAGAAGTGGCAAGCCTTAAAAAAAACTCTCCGATCTCTGACGCTGATGAACAGTATCTGAAAGTCATGGCCTTAAGAAATAGGAAAAACAATCCAGGAAAGGCCTGACACAGGACTTTAGGTGATCCGTGTCCCGCTTGCCAAAGCCTCATCAGAAATGGCATTAATGGAAGACCATTACATTCTGGAAAGTGTCTGATTGGAAACTGGTTGGCTTAATTTTTCAGTATTACAATGATCCCAAACACACTGCTAGTGCAGTAAAAGCATACCTGGATAGAAAAATACACTTTGGAACACTATCAGTCATGGATCGGCCTCCCCAGAGACCAAACCTCAACATTATTGAAGGAGTGGGGGATCATCTTGACAGAACAGAACAAAAGTCAAACAACACCCAAAGAAGAGCTTTGAATGTTCAGGCTGTGTCAAAGAATAAAGGTGGTCACACCAAATATTGACTTACAATTGTATAAACTCTGACTTTGCATTTTACTCTGTATTTCCATGTATATTTGCACGTTTAAATAAAGAGCTGCACCTATTTCCCATTTCTGCAGCAAAATATGACGAAACGAGGGGCACCATAATAGCAATTATTATTTTTAGCATTATTATTCAGTTACAGTTACAGAGGTGGTTAAAGAAGAGACCTAAATCTTTTTAAGCATTAGGTAACGCAGCAGCAATGGAGTCTAAAAGCACACCTACATTTGTACATTACTGATTTCCAGTTTCTGTCAAATGCTGCAGGCTGCTATTTTATAGTATCTTAAGACAATGTAATGCAGAGTTTCTTTTAAAAATTTGTACACACAGAAACTTAAAGTGCACTTAGAATACAACAGAAATTCTTTTAATGAAACAACCCACAGTTGGTGGAGAAGATGGAATGGGACTTTGACTTCCTCCAAACAGTGACTTTGATTACCAAGATTTGTTTGTTTCTACAAAATGACAGCTAAAACCCCAACTCCTTCTCTAAACCAAAGACTCACTACACTCCAAACTCAGTTCAGTGGTTGGCCACCTACAGAACAGGAAAAAAAAAAAGCAGAGGGGGAAAACCTCCTTTGTATCAAAGTCTATCTTATTGTGACTCCCTGGCTCGTGTTTATCGAACGCTGATTTTAATGCTCCATTTTTATCATGGCGATTAGCAATGTTTAGCAATCACTCAAAACAAGACTTCCCCTTGTCCGTGCCAGTGTAAACACTTGTCATTTCAAAACAGCTTCATTTGGACAAAAGGAGGACATAAATTCCCCCTGTGGATGTCATATTTTTTTTTTCTATTGTTTGCTACATGATGCAATGGGTTAGTGTTTATAGAGGGAAAAAAGCAGTAATTGCAATATCAGTCATATGTGAGGCATGACAAATGTGACCACCATGAATCAGCCTTTTCTCGCTCTAAAATCCATCCCGTCACCATTTTTCCACCCATTGCTGGCTCAGGTCTCTGACACAAATTTTACAGCCCCCCCCCCTTCAATAACCTCAGTTTGCTTTGATTATTTTAATCACTTTTGAATCTAATCAATTTTTAGAGCACTAGCAAAGTCCAGGCCTACTGTTCCTGGTGGTGGTGTGTGTGTGTGTGTGTGTGTGTGCTGTGTGTGTGTGTGTGTGTGTGAGAGAGAGAGACTGGAGTAAGATGCTTGGAGGTGCTTCGGTAGCTCATTTGAGCCAGAGCCGAAGAGTTTCCTCGACAGTAGGAAGGAAGGGGGAGTGGGGTGGGGGTAATGGCAGTAATGTGAAGGGGAGAGTGAGAGAGCGACCCAGACGGTGACTTGGCTGGGGTCAGGTGTAAACACATGCACAGCTGGCGGACAGATGTTCTCAGACGAGAGCCAGTCACCATGCCTTTGGTTCCTTCCTCTCTGCTCACCTGACGTTCGGCTAATTCAGCAACAAGGACACAACTTCAGAAAAGGGGAAGAAATCATGCACATGTAAAAACTGTGCGCAGACATGCTTAAAATACACAATCCGGTGTGCACAAAGGCTCAAAGGCAAAAAGTCGGGGGGGGGGTACAGAAACCAAAAGCTCTGGTTACTCCAGAAGTGCCCTCCACTCCTCCTTTGCTTTGCTAGTTGAGCAAGTGTGTGGTCGATGAGAGAGAAAGTATAACATTTCCTATTTTCTACTTTACTGGAGTGGTCTGGGAGACTCATCGGATGGGATTTTAAAGGGATCTTTCAGTATACTGACATTCATGAACACACTGTGATTACATTCCTTTCACCCCCCGCCCCCCTGTCTTTATTCACTATTTGCCAGCCCAACAGGATGGACAATTTTGTGCATTTTTGTGGATTTTCTGAGACCCCTAATCAAACTTTTAAACAAATGAGCTCATGATGTAATGGACTGGAGAGATGCAAGCAACAAAACAAACTTTGCTCTACTGCTAGAGCAATAACCAAACGTTTACACCCCAGCAAACACTTTAAATATTTACCAATCTTAGTAAAACAGTTGGGGATTATCCTGTATTGTTACAACACTGAGAAAAGGCTCTCATACTTTCCATATTTTCTACCGATTCCACGAGGCTGAAAACAAGAAGGGGGATCAGATTAAAATCTCTTTGTACATAAACTACCCATTGACTCACTGTCTTCCTGTCGGAAGGAGCAATTAGCTCTCCGAGACAAAGATCTCAGACATGTTAAATGGCTGAAAATAAATAAATGTGGGTATTGCTGTTAGACTTCGGGCCCTGTTTCAATTACAGCAGAGGCTGTGGTCTGTGTCTCTCACTGAGCTGCTGGCTCCTTCAAGCTTTGCTTCTATGGGGACTTTTTAATTGCTATGTTTTAGCTAAGAGGGAAACAGAGAGGGGAAATGTACTGTATTCATCTTGGCCTCCCACTATGCTTCACTCATGAAGGCCTGGGGTGATTTGTCTCTTTAACGCTGAACGCCGTACAGTGAAGCACAGTGCTGCCCAGACAATGCATTCATTCTTCCCATCATGAATGGAGATTTTCTTCCACAGGTCTCTTTTTTTCTGTTCAGCAGATTGATTTATGTGACATAATTTATTATGACCAGCTACCCGAGCTCCTTCGATTTCGGGCAGTAAAATGATCTAGAGATTTGCTTAAAAATCACAACACCTTCGACATAAAAGCTTTTGACAAAGTCTGCAGTTGATATTCATCATTAGATTAGCGGCTGGCATCTGCTAAACCTTATATAACTGATAAAAGAAGTCTGTGGCTCTTATTTTAAGGATTGCATTCCTCTTCAAACATTCCACACAATCTGCTGAAGTTAGTTATACCTTCGATGGAGCGTACAATTTCAAACTCCTCACTCAGTTTTGCTCTTTCCACATCCAGCTGATGGCAGCCATGTCAACTATCAAAAAGCGCAGTCTGCCTATGGTGATGACTGACGAGCGATGGTAGCCAGATCTGGGCGTGCGCTCTCCTTCCAAGCATCCACACATGTGGATCATAGAGGGAGACCAGATATACACCTCCTGATCTCGCTGCTCTCAGATCAACACATTCTGTCAGCATATCTCTATCTGCGCCTCTCTCACACTCTCTTTTTCCTGTCTATTCACTGCGTTTAGGCAGCTCCATCAATCATTCTCATTCAGCGCTTCACGAGCCAACAATGTTTAAAGGTCCCTTTGTCCCTTTGAGAGTGGGAGCAATGCGAATTTCCTCTCAGATGCGATAATCTGATGATGGTTACGCTTTTTTTTTTTTTCCAGGGATTCGGCAGGCTTATTTTGTGTCTTTCTAAACCCCTAATAAGCAGCGTGTGCCTTTTGCGGTGACGGTTATACCTTTCACCCTTCCCTGTCTCGGCGAATTGCGTGATTACACGCAGACAGATGGTTTGAGTTTAAGCCCTGCCGCCACTCACTAATATCAGACATGCTTTTAATTTTTTCTCACATCTTAATGGACAACAGCGCTTTGCAAACTGCCAAAGCTTTTCCTCTCACCCTCTGTTTATTACCATATTTATTTAACTGGATTCAAGGAATGAGGCAATTCGCCCCTGCGAGAAAGAGACAGATAAAGTGAGAGAAGAACTCCACAATGAATGGCTGTGTATTTGACTGTGAAGACTGCGGTCATGAGAGCTGTCAAACGGCTGTCTATCAGATGATAAACGTCACTGCATAGTGATCCTAAACAATAAAACCATTTTATCTTTTTCTATTTCATCTTGGAAAAGTCAGGCCTCTCTCTCAGGTGCTTAAGTCTCTTCCTGCCTCTGGCAATACTGGACCAAAGGACATTTTCTTCAAACACCCCAGCTAATTGGATGATTAATGATTTTCATCTCTCCGGTTCTTCTATTAAAGACTGTCTTCACACACTGGCTTGACCCCAAAGGCCACAGGAATACATTACTTGTGGTCATCTTTATTTTTATGTTTTGCCTCCACAGTAGTTGCAGTATCACATTTCACTACAGTGGCCCACTCGCTTACTCAAAGATAAACTCTTTTTGTTGACCTAAAGTGGTTTGCTTACGTTTCATCAATTGGTCGACTGGTCAAGCAGACGTTGTGGGAGGAGAGATGAGGGCGAATAGCTCAGCAGAAGTGGCAGGAACAAAGACTGGTTTATGGCGTGTGGCCATCAGACAGGCTATATCAACACTGTTCGTCAGGACCCAAGAATAGTGCGGAGGGCTGAGTCAGCCTAGCAGCAGCTAGCCACAGCAAGCTGAAAAGCGAGAAACGTACTTGCAAGAGGGCCAGATGCAGAGGAAAATGGGGGGACAATCTAACGTTTTGTTAAAAGGAGCTTGTTAAAGATTCCTGCTGTGGGATTTACTTTTTTGCCATTCACCATTTGACTCCATGATTCCACTCCTGACCCCATAGTACACAAACACAAATGGAGAACTTGGCCTCCATGAGGGCCCTGTTTACTGGAAATGCTGCTCAACAGGGACAATAAAGACTTATGATGCATACAAGGCTCCTAATCTAACTCCCATACCCACACATGCATGTGCACGAACGGAAGGATGATGAACAACACGCATATGTCGCTTTCACCTAAATAAAGAGCACCTCATTTTAAGATCAACCACGAACAAAGATGCAGAACTTTACGGTTCTTTAACGAAGGCAGGGATGAAAATTTGTCTTTGTCTCAGATCAAGGTCTCTATAAAAACCCACATTAAACATTCAGAGGAGTTAGATTAGGTGAGCACAAATGGAAAAAGGCAAACCTATTAAAATGAAAACATATAATTTATAGATCTACTGTTTATAGCAACACGACCCAGCACTGTCATCAACCTAACACTTGTGCGGTGGAAGGACAAGTTGTTTATTTTGTTTATCACTTCACTCTATCGACTGTATACGGGGAGTGTGTGTCTGTGTGTGTGTGTGTGTATGTGTGTGTGACGTGCACACACATTTTCATTTGGAAATGATCTCCTGTGTTTTTCCTGTTGCAGAGCACAGAAGCGTGCGGTGTGGAAGCTCAAAGATTTCGCCCACATCAAGAGAAACCATCCGGCCTTACAGCCACAAGCCCTCCCTCTCCTCCCCCCTCTCAAGCGTAATAACAGAGCCATCAAATAGCCATATTTATAATCTCGAGCGGGCCAATTTTAAAGTGGTCAACTCCAGAGGTATAGGAATTGTTGAGAGCAATTTGCGGTTTTCATTCTTAAAGAGGCACCATCCCAGTGGCAAATGAAATAAAGTCAGTTTCCTTTTCTTTTCTTTTTTTTCCATTTGTCTGTATGAAAGCTGTGTTCAATTACATCTTTGGCTTTTATGCTGATATTACTTCAAAATGATTTATTTAAATTGTGTTGGGCAACAATTATTTTATTATAATTCCACTCCCTGTTTGTGTGCCACAGAAATCAGGGCATTTATCAGTTTCCAAAATGTAAGGGTGGGATTGTGCCAGACTGGTACAGCACAGCTTTGTGTGCACATGGAACTAATTACTGTTTATCTTCAGTAGCAAGTACTGTGTGTGCAATATTTGTTATCTTTTGTCTTAACTTTATCAAGATTAAATCAATCACTTTATGTAAGGAAATTTCTCAGTGATCATCAGAAACACCCGTTGTCAGATCTGGAAAAGGGGAAACTGAACCCAAGCAAAGAGCATCTGGTTTTGCAACACATTGTGTGCAGAACCGGCAGCAGATCAGCATACATGAATACATTTCATCTGGTCATTATTGTGCAGTTATGAAGCCAGGTGCTCTTGCCAGTTTCCAGCCTCCTGTCACTTACCAATATCTGACACTGATGAAAAATGCAGCGTGTTTCGATCACCATAACATTACTGCTTCACTTTCTCTATATGTTGAGATCAGATGACATGCAAGTGTTGATCGAGTATGATAAATGTGCTGCTGTGCTATTTTTTTTGTCTTTTTTTTTTTTTAATCTGATTTGGCCTTTGTAAATGATTATAGATGACTAAGGTCAGTCGCTTAGGATATTCAGCCAATTCAAGATGAAGTTACTTATCATTTATGTAATAAACACCTTAAAGTCACGGGGCAAAAATATATCCATCACCTCAAGTGGGTCTGAGACTGCAAGATAAAGATCATTTAAAAATGTGAAAGCACCTTACCACCTCAGGTTTTATGACAATGTTAGTAGTGCATATTTGTAAACAATCTGTAGTTAATTCATTTCATTACCATAACACAGAGAGCCTGGGGCCTCTAGAAACCCCTGAGGTCAAAGCTTTCCACTTTGCCTGGCTGGTTATAAGCCAGGGTAACAGAAGTATTTTCAGCATGCACACCTTTGTTTAAAAATGAGATAAGAAAATTACTTTTTGCTGCAGTACAGAGGTCCATGCCAATTGTGAGATACCAGAACAGAAAAGCTTATGTCAGCTTTCACAAAAAAATATTTACAGTCATTTCGGGCAGCACACATTCTTCAATAAAGAGCTATTAATTACAAACCACTGGCAATTAGTTCAACAAAAACAAATTACAAATTGCTTGCTTAAACCCATCCAAATAACTTTCCTAGTACGTCAGTGATTGTTGGAAATATTTTTCCATTTCTCTGACCTATTGACCTTCAATGCTTAAAGGAGATCTGCATAACTGATAACACAGGGGCTCCGCAACCTTGCTTTGACATAGGCATTACAACCAGAATACTCTACAACCAGTTGGCAACTAGCTGAGTCGACTCTCCTACTGCAAAGAGACGAGTTGCGCTCATTGCCGCTTACTGACTAGGACTGATTGCAACACACTGGCAATCAATTATAAATGAGCAAGTTTACGGTCATTTGCAAACATTCAGCAACCTGTCTGAAAGAGATTGCAGCCAATCCGAGTGGGTCCACAATTGTTTGAGGACATGTTGCTTCCCCCACACAACCTCTGTGATTGCCTCAGGCAACCAGTTGGTCACAACAACTACTTGCAATTAGTTGCAAAATGTAAAAAAAAAATAAAAATCAATGCAGTAACCGGGCAGCCACCAAGGACATTGTCATCCTGTTTTTACTGTGATATGACTGAGCTATAAGTTAGCTTGCAATCTATTAACTGTTACACTAGCATTACCAGACATTAGCCTCTGAATTTTCACAGAGAATTTGACTTTGATCTAAAAAGCACTCCAGAGGCAAACAAAGGAGGAAGGGAAGGCCTCCCCTTTTAAGTGACGTTACATTCTGTTCAGACACTGGCAATAAAGATTGTCTGTTACATAAAATAAAGTTTTCTGTTTCAAATTTAAATCCATCTGCAGGAAACTCAGAACATCTCTTAGTGTCCTGAATTAGAAAGAATCAGTTTGTGTATTTTAGAAGCAAAAGACATCTGCATCTACACTAAAATCAAAAACATTTAATTACATGCCAAATCAAATATGCAGACCCATCTGCTGTGGCGACCCCTGGGAAATAAGGGAGCAGCTGAAAATACCTTCACATTGTTATTCAATAAATTTCCAGTGACTTCTAAATGATGGAATTGCTCAATACTGTAACCCTCTTATTCATAATGTTTAAGAATCATCTGTTTTGTGAAATATTCAGTGCCAGGCACGGCTATTAACTTGACCTTTCTTTCATCTTTTTGTCCTTTCTTTTGCTCTCTAGCCCTAAAGGGTTGTGCTCATGCATGCCATAATGCTCATAAGGAGCCATTCTGATATTCAAATAAGCACAGAAAAGCATTATCCACACATGTGTAGCTGATGACCAGAATATATCAGGGGACAGCTGACACTAAAATTGCTCTTTTCTTGAATTTGTAACACTTCACGGATTAAAAAAAAAAAAGGTCACAAGTGATGCATGAGAAAGAAATAATAGGGGAAAAAGAGGAGGCCAAGCAGAGGGATCCGTAGAGGGAGCTGATAAAACATGGCCAAATTACACCACTGTCTGAGCAGGAAGGAAACCGGGCTTTATACACTCCTCAATAACTTCCTGTTAAACATCCGCAAATCACAAACTCACAAAAGGATTACAAAAAAAGAGTATACCAGAGACCTTGTGTCATCTAAACGCTGCCTGTGTATTTATGTAACCCTATTTGTAGGAAGCTGACCAGCACCTGGTTCTCCTGAATAAGAGTGTGTGAGTGCATGTCCTGAATAGGATGTGTGTATTATATAGAGGAGGATGTTATCAACATGGCAGTGATGAGAGATGAATGGTATCCCACGGGGCCGGCTTAAGCCCCTACACATGTGCGCAGCACTACCGCCCTCTAAAAATATGACTCCTGGATACTTTTCCGACTTGTGGCCCTGTTCATAAATCAGCAGCCGGACAGAGGGGCTCGGACTTGGCAGCGTATCAGACGTGCCTCCGGTGACTTGGCCTGTCCGTCATCCTGCCACTGCTGCCTCGAGCTGCTTAATTAATGTGGCAATTGAACACTGCATATCATAATGAACACACAGCCCCCTCTATCTGAGCCTTCCCGGGCTTGTTATTCTTGGTCTCCGTTGAGGATCCGTCCCTGTGTATGTTCGGATATTTATAGCTAATGGATCTATTAAAATGCATGAGAACGAATTAAAAAACAAATAAATGCAAAGGTGCTCAAACGAGCCTGGAATGTTTGGAGAAGGGATTTTCAGTTTGATGTGTTTTTACAGGGCGGCTGTTGAATTTATCACTTTCAC
This sequence comes from Pterophyllum scalare, assembly GCA_024447675.2. NCBI lineage: Eukaryota > Metazoa > Chordata > Actinopteri > Cichliformes > Cichlidae > Pterophyllum > Pterophyllum scalare. The sequence goes on from JAMQGT020013523.1 coordinate 125,197, forward strand.
TTTTGTTGGTGTTGCTCCCGTCGCCTCATTTCATCATTCAGAACACACAGGCTGCTTCAGCACCAGAGATGTTTCATTTTCACGAGGAGGCTTCCTCGCTGCTGCGTAAAATACACTCGGGGAGCTGACTTTTAAAGAGGCAAGTAACCTGCCCTTTTCAAAGAGGAGAAATAAAAGGCTCAGTTTCTCCAACTAAGTGATGACAGAGAAACACATGTGCACCTTTTTCCACCACTCACTATACAAAATGTCTCACATTTATGGAGGGTTATAACTCCTGCAGCTCGCTGTTCAGTCTCTGAAGGTAGTTTTTCTCTACGCAACTGTATCAGCTTGACAACAGTAGACAAAGGTTAATGCCTCTCCATTTATAATGCTTTGCTGCGTTTAATGCCACCTCTCTTGGTTATAAAAGTTTCATTTATCATGTGTGTCGATCCTCTGCGTTTCTCAGGCTGGGAACAACCTGATTTATGGCTGCACCCTCCAACAGACTTCTCATCTCTTATTCTTCTTTACTGCCCCACTTCATACTATTCCCTTAATGCTCTTTTGCTCTATCTCCTCCAGGTGTCTGCACTCTGACTTAGATCCACAGCAAGCCAAGCATCACACACACACACACACACACACACACACGTACAGAAAAAGGATAGACTCCTTACTGATGGCTAATAGGATGTGACATCATTATAGCTGACTGGAGGTATTGTAGCATGTCAACTCTCAGTAGTTGGATAGTTTTCAGTGAAATTTTTCAGACCTGCCACACTGCAGAGTTCAGAATACAGTAATGCAATACAACAAACGTCTAATTCTTTGAAGCATGGAAACCAGCCAGAGAGTGTGCACTCTGTGAGGCGTTTATCTCTTCCTGAGTGCGGAGGAGCTTCATCTGTCACAAATCATGCATATTGATCAGTTCGACCTTGGCCTTGGCTGGGGAAGAAGGTAAAAAATTTTGGTCATCTCACTTTTGATTTATGACCCAAGGCTTTTGATGACATGCACGCTGCATGCGCACATGATGATCTTTCCAGACCTAGTCCAATTCTCAAAGTATTCAGCTGGCTTTAACCTGTAGATTTAAGGTACCAGCTGAAATTATACTTCTCCAATATGTAGACAGGTGACAAATTAAAGGAAATACACCATAAAGTGGTAGTAAGGTGTTGGACCACCACAACCCACCTGAATATTTTCAATATGATTGGGCATTAATTCTCCAAGTCTCTGAAAATCTAAAAGCAGGTTGGAACACCATTTTTTTCCAAAAGGCATTCCCTCAGTTAATATTTTGTTAATGGTGTTGAAACAAGAGATGTTGGAACATAAATGAGACTCAGTGACTTTTAGCAATGATTAGCCCTGGGAACTCCTGTGTACAAAGCTAAACTACAGTCGAGCTCGATGTAAGTGATTGAAGTGACTATCGATGAGAGTGAGCCATTAACTGACACATAGAGGGCTGCCTATCCAACCAGGAGTGTCTGTGAGTGACCACTGTCAGCTACAAAGTGACTGTTGACTAGCAAATTGCTATTTTGTCTTAAATACATAGGAACAAGCAGACGCAAGCCATGCCACCAAGATCCCTCTCACAGCATAACAGAGCCACCACATCCTCATACTAAAGGGGTCAGGTTTTTCCTTTAATTTTTCATCTGTGTCTTCACAGATTTCTACTCCAGTAACCCATATGACTCTTAGTATATTTTCTTACCTCGGGGTATGCACTGTTTCTCAAGCTTCATGATTCTTGTTGTACTGGGAAGACCTTCAACAAGTTCACTTTGAACCCCAATCCAATTTCTCCGTGCAACTCAAAACCATAGAGGCATTTTTAAAGAGTCTTTGTTTCGGTCATTGAAGAAAGGAAACAGTCTTTCTTGTATATGTTTGGACTCAAAATAGTAGACCCTTTGTTTTAAGACACTTTCGTTTGTTTTGGCTTCGGGTCTTATTTTCTGCTGCGGTGCAAAGCCATGGAGTTGGGTAAACTCTTTGTCCTGGTTACCCTTAGACTGCGCATACAAGTCCACGTTTCTTTATGCGTTTGTATGCTTTTCGTAGTGTTCGACACAGAGGAGAGAAGAGGGCAACCCCAATAATCTTGTTTGACAGTTGGGAGCAGGGGCCGCTCGGCAATGGTGTCCCACAATGCAACTGTGAAAACAAACAGCATGTAACTGTGTGAAGAGGGGTGGGAGGTGACGTTCACCACACTCCGGAGCAACATATGTATACACTCATATATTACTCTACATACACGTGCAAACCCCTAACAGGCCTCGCATGTGTCAGACTTTAATCCAGTCTACTGCACACACGTGTATTATGGCAACCACAACCTCTCTGTGTCACAATTTCTTGCACTTTCTCTCTGTTGTTCTTGCAGTGCAGCCTGGGGTTCTAATCCTGTTAGGACCTGTCAGGACCAATACTGCAATAGGTCGAACCGCTGTTGCTAACCATCCTCCGCCACCTCAAGATCAAAGGTGTTGACACAAGAGAGGAGAGTGACTGTATTTGCTTCTGAGGCGGTTACTGTCAAACCCTCATGAGCTGTTAATGACTGCACAGAGAGTGGGGTAATCTCATGAGACAGGGAGATAGACATTTGTTCTGTATAAGGATGGCATTAGGTAGCTCTGAAAGCCACTGCTTATCCTGTATCACAACACTTAAATCTATTGAGATTAGTAATTATTTTTATTATCAGTGAATCTGCAAATTATTTTGATGAATTGTTTAGACAGTCAAATAACTGTAAAGTGTAAAAAATGTGACATTATAAATGTCCCAAAGCCACAATGCTGTCATTAAGTGTCCTCGTCTATATGAGGTTTATAAAATATGACAAAAAAAGAGAACCTTTGACTTATTTTTGCTTGAAAAGAAAAAGAAAGAAATCAAACAGAAAAAAAATAGCAAGCAAAAAGTCCAAGGAGCCCAACACAATTCAAACCCCAAACAACTTCAACCACTGTTTATTTAGAAGCTAGAGTTTCATGATCCAACACTAAGGCATCTGATTTTCCTGCCGGGCTTTTAGGTCAAGACAATGGCTGCTTACTTGGAATGTCATCATCCATAACCCTGAAATACTATATACAACTTAGCTCCAGTCATTGACATGGGAGTGGTGGTAAGCATTTCACTGTGAGCACAGAATGAAATCTGGATGAAGGAAGTAAAATCTTTGTTTGCACTTGAACTTGAGAAGTGTTTCCACTGACGTGCAAAAGGCAATACTGTGCAAAAGCCTATACTGTGCAAAAGCCTCAAGCTGCCCCTCATTTACTGTATTTTGCTAGGAAAATTGGAAATGGCATAATAATTTATTGAACCATAGGCAAACATACATGGAAATACAGTATATAAGACAAAAAATAGAGTTTGTACAATTCCAACAAGTCAGTATTTGAATATGCCCATATATATCATTTCATCTATTTTGACAAGATCTCCACAAAATCTCCACGACTGACTGAACTGCAGCCCCAAACCATGATGGAGCCTCCACTGTGCTTTACAGATGGCTGTATACACTCATTGTTGTACCTCTCTCGTGACCATGATACACTGATGATTTGAACCAAAATTTTCAAATTTGGACAATTTAGACCTGCTACCACTGATTTTCCACTCAGTACTTGTGCAATGTGGCATACCTCAGACGTTTACCCCTGTTTCCCTTCCTTTAGAAAGACTTATTAACAGTAACCTTTCTACTGAGACAATTTTTGATGAGGCTTCAGTGAACAGTAGACAAATCCAATGAAGGGTCAGATGCAACTCTCGGGACCTGTGTCAGGTCTTTGCTGGATTTTTTTTTAATATTTCTTAAGGAGATGGCATTTAGATACTGTTCATCTATTGCAGAAGGTTTTGTAGGCCTGCAACTTCTTTTTTTCTTTACTTGTCCAGTTTCCCAAAAAATTTTAAGGACACACTGTTCACCATGCCAAGATATGCCAAGTTTTCAACTAATAGCTCTTTGGGAATCCACTCATTTGAGCAAAAATACTATTTTATGCCTTTCAAACTGAGTTATCTTTAGTATTTTTCATAGATTCAACTGAAGAAATGGAAGCAACTGGTGTGTTTTTGTGAAAAGCTGCTAGTAAAAAAGTACCTATAAATAAAGAATGAGTATTCCCCAACTGGTTCAGGGGTAGCTGGAGGCTCCTGGGCGAAATCGGTCAATCAATCAATCAATTTCACAGTGACCTCCAGCAACTCCAGCAGTCACTGGCCTAAGGGCCCCATTATACCCGCTGTCCAGTGTGTGTTGAACAGCACCATATAACAAAGCTGATGTCAAATTGAGGTTACATCCGCTGTCGCAACCCACTGTTTCTGCCAGTCTTGCACTTCTCAATTTTTGTAACCTGGCATTGCGCCACTGCCACCACAGCCGGGTTGAAGACACAGCTGTATGATTATGTTAGTTTTTGGTAAGTAATTATTTAAGTAAATTATATTTATTTAGCACTTTTCACAGACAGTGATCACAAAGCACTGTACATGGTAAAAGCAAAACAAAAAAAAACAGTAATTAAACACCATAATAGCTAACAACTAATAATGTAAGACAAATGAATAAAAACACCAAAATAACTAAAAACTAAAATTTCAATACAAATTCTCAGCAGAACAACTAACAAATTTTTAGCCTGCAAACGAAGACAGGGAGAAGCAGTATATTTTGTGAGAAGCTGGGAAATATAATCTGGAGCATGGCTGTTTAATGATCAGTATGTAAATACGAGAATTTAAAAACAAATCCTAAAATCGACTGGGAGCCAATGAAAGGAATGTAAAATGTGAGCTTGCTTGCGAGAATATGTTAATAATCTGGCTGCAGCATTTTGTATTGCTTGGAGAAGTGAAAGAGATGATTTGTCCAAGCCAGTAAACAGGGCATTGCAACAATCTAAATGCGAAGACACAAATACATGGAAATTTTTTTCCAGATCAGCCCCGGAGACCATATGTCGTAATTTAGAAATGTTCTATAAATGAAAGAAGCAGGAATGAGACAAAGATCTTACATGGGAGTCGAAGCTCAAAGAGGAATCAAATATTACACCAAGATTACAGATGTTGGACTTAGCGCTAGGACAAAAGGAGGCAAGAGCCTGACTGATTTTCAAAAATAGATCAGGAGGAGCTATAATCATAGTCTCAGTCTTACTGGTGTTTAAAACAAGGTCATTACTGGAGAGCCACTCACTGATCCGAGTTAAACACTGGACTAGGGAGGACAACCTATCCAGCTGATGGGGCTTAAAAGACATATACTGTACAAATGAATGTCATCAGCATATAAATGGTAAAAAAAAATTACCTTAAAAGATTGAATAATGCCAGCTAAAGGGAGCATGTAAAAAGAAAATAATTATGGACCCAAGACTGAACCCTGTGGGACCCCACAATTTAGGGACGCAATAGTGGAACTGAAATTGCTGGTCCTAAAAGAGAACGTGCTATCCGATAAATAAGAGGAAAACCAGTCTAGTGCTGAACCAGAGATACCAGCCAAAACCTTAAGCCTGTTAAGCAAAACATTATGATCAATGTTATCAAAGGCTGCACTGAGATCAGGTAAAATGATGACAGAACAATTCCCTGCATCATAAGCCATTAAAACATCATTGTAGACTTTCAAGAGTGCAGACTCAGTAGAGTACTGCTTTCGAAAGCCAGACTGAAAAGGATTGAAAATCTGTAAACTGGATAGTAAAGATCTGAATTGACTGTCTACAATTTTCTCTAATTTACTTTTAGTGCCATTTTAATGACATATCAGTACAGAAGCTCAGAGACTGACAGACTATACATAGGGAGATGCTGCAATAGTTTGAAAAGATGAGACTTTGTGGAAAAACCTTTGAAAAAACTTGACAAAAAAGCTTCCGTTTTTGACTTCTTCTCTCACACCAGCAGTGATGTGGAGGTTTTGCATGACTTGCGACAGAATATTGCAGTGGGTACCTGCACCGTAACAGCAAGCATAAATTGATGTGGCTATGTGATGATATCACACGAAACGTCAAATATGGAAACGTGCTACTTCCAAAAGTTGAGAACCTATTAATAACCAATACACACTTTTCAGCAATTTATTTGATCCTATTTGATATTGCCTTAATGCACAATGTTTATTTATGTTTGTTTTTGCAAACAACACAATTTCTTTAATGTTTAAATTGTTTTCAAATTAATAGAAATGTCCAATATCTTTTTTTAAATAAGAAACATACCAATCACTGAATCATGTCCATTACTTTTTGCTGTTCTACACTTTCACCAGACAACAAAGAGAATTTTGCACATGACAAGTTTAATATGCTTCATTGGCAATGGATTTTAATGTGTTTTCAGTAATCCAAACAGTCTACTCACTTCAAAGCCCTGCTGGGTTAAGCTGATGACTCATGCATTGACAATAAAGACAGTTTTCAATTTTGTTTTTTTACTTTGATTGCAACACCAGTCTCTGTAGTACTCAGCAGAATGGTCAAGTTTTACTAAAATGTGAATGAGTGGCTGCTCTTACTTAACAGTAATCATTATTAGACAAGTGGATCTCTTTGTGATAGCTCCTTCCAACTGACAGGACATACCACAATATAATTAACTAAAAAAAAAAAACTACTTTTGAAAAAAGTTAAAACTAACTGAAATTATTTGTGAACTTTGAAAACTAAAATAAAATAAAAATATAAAAGGTAATATCCTTAGTTTTAGTACTTTTTATTTTGGTAAAACTTGGACATGTTTATTCGGACTGAAGCTTGTGAAAACTGCTTTCAAAGCACTCCGTTTTTATCATTAATACCTATAGTGATTTTCCTAAATCTTGCCTCTGGAACACTGGAACTAATGCCCCAATGAGCTGATAGCTAAATCTGCTATGATGCATATTTTCCTTTATGTGATTAATGTATTTTGTACATGATCCCTGAAAGAAGTAAACTTAAAAAAATTAAACTAAAACATTTTCAAATAATAAAAATTAAACAGAAACAAGCAAACCTACTCTGGAAACTAACAGAAACTAAATTAAATTAAGAACAAAAAGTAAAAGTGAAATAAAAATTAAAACTAATTAGAAAATACAAAACTTTAATAACTCTGTGATCATGTTTTACCCTGTAAAGACTGAGCCATTAAATAATTGCCAGAAAAATAATTTTTTTGCAAGTGGAGTGTTTATACAACTGCTGATAAAAAAAAATTATATAAATTTGCACATATGAGTTGTAATTTGGGTCATATTTGCTACATCCATCCTTTTTTTTGCAATTTATTGCTTAAAAATATATTGTACAATTTATTTATTTTTTTCAGGGAGAAAAAAAAAACCAACTGATGATGTAGAAGCTTCAAAAACTCATTTATCAAATATGATGCCCTTGGTGTTAAAGGGTTAAGGGCACACTCTGCCATTACTGGTTCTGCAGGACATTGCATGCTGACCCATGGGAGTGGGGTTCACACCAACGCACACGGCACTACACACAAACACACGCTGCGGTTATGTGGTTTCTCCTGCGGCCGCTCAGCTCATTCAGGCTCTGACCAATCCCCCTCTCCACTGCCCCCACCATACTCCCACAATCCCACCATACCCCATCGGTTCCCCATCCCTAGGGATCACACAGCGTCACTGGGCACTCACTTCCTCAGCTGTGGGCAGGGAGCCAGCAGCTGGGGCTGAGGCAGGGGGACGCATGAGGGGCAGAGGGAGAAATCCGAGAAGAGGATTTATTAAGAAGGAGGGAAAAATGGTGGCTGTGAAGAGGCGAGGGAGAGAGGAAAAGGTGGACTGGAGGTCAGTGGGGGTTACCTATCACATAGTTTATCATATACAAAAGTCCCAAGGGTGGCTGTCATCCTGGAGACTGAGGTAGGGCTGAAAAGTAAACGTCTGTGTGCTGATGGAGATGAGGCGATGGTGACGAAGGCTACACTATGGCCATTGTATGAAAGCTTCTTTAGGGTGACCTCGCAATGTAAATTGAATATATTCAAGTGAATGTTATTAAAATTGTAGTGCAGACACGTTTTCATGACAAGAAAACAAATCCATAAGATGTGTTTATTTCTACTTGCTGATCTTTTCAGAGTCATGAAATACGCCTGTTTTTCAAGCGTCTAGTGAAAAAACTGAAAACTATTCCTCTTGCGAAAATGTCTGCGATTCATCTTCGTCCACTATTGTTCTGGGCACCCACCAAGGAAAAGAAAAAAAGCTGTGTCATCAAGGGGGAGGGAGAGACAGAGTGGGAGGGTAGTAAAGTGGGAAATCTGGCTGGTTCCCAGGCTTGCCCTCTAGGCCTGTTAATGCCTTCTTTTCCTGGACACATCAAAGATGTGAGAACAGAGGGAAAGGAGAAGCGACTGAAAAGGGAGACAGAGAAAGAGGAAAGAGATGGACAGATAGCAATAAGGGCAGATGGTGTGGAGATCTGAGAAAAAAAAAGAAAAAACCTCACTCAGTGAAATATTAAAACTTCCCCAGCATCCCGTCTTTGGTATGAAGCCCTGCCAACCCCACATAAACACAGCAAACCTGTGGAAAGTTTCACTCCTCTCTGGAGGGTCCCCCTCTCTCCTCACTCATTTTATTTCTGTCTAGCTGGCACTTTACTTTCTTGTCTTGTTTTAGGAAAATTCTGCTGGTGTGTGCCCATGTACCCGATGCCTTCCATGCGACCATCGCAGACACACATTTCCAGTTTGTGTTTGTTTTGGGCAAACACACCAACTACCGCTACATCCATCTAGTTTACTTCTGTGTCCTGGAAGCTGATGTTCAACTGGATGCTTATATGGGCGTATGAGCTATGTAAGCTAGCCACAGCTCAGCCCAAAGCTCCCTCATCCAAATGTATCACCTCCTCTCTGAGATGTCTTTTATCTTCAGCATCATGTGACACTGCCGGATTAGAGAAAGACATTTAAAAATGCTTGTTAAAAGTCACCAATTAGGAAAAAGGCCGCACACATAGTGCTTTAGTCTTTGCCAGGGTATACAGTACAATCGTCTCAAATCAAAGCAACATCGCCATCTGCAGGGGAGCAGCAGGATTTAACACACACACACACACACACACACACACACACACACCCCTCCCCCCGACTCCCCAACCCCATCACCACCACCACCACATAATGTGCCACATCTCAGTGCTACCAAAACAATATAGTAACTACAAAATGATGAGTAACAACATGTACTGGATAGTCAAGCCCTAGCTTTGTCCCTTAGCACACCTGAAGGAAGAGTCACCATACATGTCATGCCATTTGGCCTCCTCTGCTGCAGGTGGTGCTTTGACTCCATTCTCTGTTCAAGATCACGGTAAGAGCTGGATAATGGCCTTGTTTGTTTAGCCAACAGTGTTGACGCCCACCCACAGGTGCCAAAGGTATAGTGAATACTGTGCCAGCTGTTTGCAAGCCACAGCAGCCCCTGCATAGCTTGGCTTCACTCTGCTTAACTGCCTGATCTCACAGGAAGGGAGGAAGTGGTTGAGTTACCCAGCAGCAAATTTGAGGTTTATAAAGGGAGAAAGCTGTAAAAAAAAAAAAAAAAAAAATACAAGTGCAGTTTCCTTAAACTTAGCGGCTAGCCGGGGTAAGGTGCTCTGTCCTAATATGTAATTCATTGTCATTAGTCAGTGTTACACACAGGAATTGGCCGAAGAAAAACAAAACAGTAAAACAGTTTTAAGGGTACTGATTCAGTGGCATACTTAAGCACAGCGACAAAATGCATGTGTTCTAATTTCATGGACCTTGATTGCCTTGTAAATCTGGATTCATTACACTATTAATCTGATGTTGTTGTCTGTGTCACACCGGGGAGCCATCCGCAGAGACCACAAGCAGGTAACACATGCTCGCTCTGAAAAATCAAGAGGCTGTTGCTCATATAGAAGAGGAGCTCATGCAAAAGTCTGCCTGCAGGGGGGAATACTTTTGCATGTCTTGTAAGAACATAAAGTTGCATTTGACTGGAGATGTGAAATCAGTTAGGCATGTCTAGCATTTGGATTTGATGAAGGCCTACCTTAGCACAGTCCTGTCTTCGCCAAGAAGTAATAGGGAGAGAGGGGGGTAAGGTACAGAGAACTGGCAGCTTTGCCTGGCTTGCTATTGCCGGTACAACGAAGCTCAGTTCACACTCAGCTGTGGCATATTTGGAAAACTTCAAGCAAAGCGGTGAGAAGGAGAAGAAAAAAAAAAAAGCTTTTAAATCAGTTCCACTCTCCAGTAAATTACAACCCTGCATTTTTAATTTCCTCTCTCCATACAATGTTATTCATTGGCATCCAAGCCAAACATGGGCCCCTGCAGCTCTGCGGGACAAACTGTCCTCTCATGCAGTCGCTACCTGTCAGGAGCACAGAGGCGTGACTGAAAAAATGCATTCCTTGATGTAGAGTCGAGAGGTGTGTGAGGTGGAAGGGGAAAAAAAGGGGGAAAAAAGAACAAATAGCAAGAAGACGGCCGAGTGGAGATTTAATCTAGAAAAATGGTTATGCGCCTGTGTTTACATCATAAGTGGTTTAAGATAGACTAAATCTGATCAGGGGCAGGAGTCGCCGGCAATTCTCTTATTGTAACACTGGCACTTGAAATTCAAATTCAATACCGGTCCTATACAGCATATTAAAGATACAAACTGCTGCCACGTTAAATCCAGAAGTTTTGGGGCGTCACACACCAATGCTTCATGGCAATAATAGCCCAATTACACGCTAAGAAGAGAATGTGCACACCAAAACATGCATACGCCATGCTTCAGGAAACTGTCTAAGCTTCTCCAAACACTAGAGAGAGGCAGACTTGGTTGCTGAAATAACAATAAGAGCCTGTTACTGTAACAGCAAAGCCTCATTTGTTAGCATTAGATATCTAAATGCCATCTAAAAACCATGGCTCATTCTGATTAAGCAGGATCTTGTAACAGTGTAGCATTTCAAATAGCTTGTATAGGTCCCATTAACGTATATCTCCTGTTTGGACCCGAGCAAACCAAGCAATAAAGTTTCATGCTGCACCGAGTGTAAAGAGAGCTTTGTTTGACTTTATCTGAGCCTGATCGAGGAACTCGTACATTAGGATTACAGCGGAACGATATCATTTAAAAAGGTGTTTTCCTTACAGTCTATCTGTTTTTGTCATCAGGTGTGGATACTGCAGGGCCATTTGACAGAGATGTTGAACAGGTTTCAAGCATGAAAGAGGATAAGAGAGCTCATTAAGAGCACAGACTAACTTTAACCAAGGTTCTGCTAATTCAGCTCTTTCTACAAAAAGGCGATAGGATCAGGCACCTGGCTTTTGCTTAGACAGGCTTTGCATGTCTATGTAATCCAAAGAGACAGCACGGGCAGGACTCAAACCTCTCGTTAGAATATCCCAGAACACAACAACATAATCATGTCATTAGCCTTGGGCCATTCTGCCACATTGTTATTGCGGGTGGGAGACACTGGATTTGATTTCAGCAGACTTAGCTGACCTCTGCCTCACAGCCCACCAGAACTGGGGAACTACAGCATGCTGTCCTCCACTCTGGCACTAAGCCCAGGCAAACATTTTAACTTTCATAGACAAAAACAAAACCGTTTTGCCTTTCTTTCCCTCATTTCTTCCAGTTGTAAAATATATTTTTATAAAGCTTTATGGAGACATGTTTCTACTGACTTTTTGGTCTTGCAAGTTTGTGCTGCTGTTGCAAAATTCTTGCAAAATTCATGCACTGTGCTCCGGTGTTGATTATTTTGCTTTTTGTCTTTTCTTTACTCCTTAATGTGTTATTCATCCTGTTCCGTGTGTCTCCAGGCACACTTCAGAAATGGATATAAAATAAACAGTCATGTTTTCGCCCCATCACTAGCCCTTGACTGCATATACCTGTAACAATAAACAGCTGGGTTTCTGGGCTTGTTTATACTCATCTCTAAGCGTTTGAGGACAGAACCACAACAGGAACTAGACTGTGTATATGGATTTGCTAGGCAGACGCCCACTGTGAAGCGCAGGGTTGGTGGATGCTACTAGACCATGATAGAGCAGGGGCTGCTGGCAGGTAGTGTGCACTCTGTCTGGCAGGGCTGAGGTTTACCTTGGAGTGACACCAACCATCTGCATGCTATAAGGACTAAATTGCCAGCTTGATGTCCAGCATGCGAGACAAAACCTTTCTACATATATGAGGACGGTGTGTATTTGTGTGACTTTGTGGATCTGTGTCCAAGGGTGTAAAACAGAACCAGACAGAGACAGTACAAAGACAGAGAACAGACAGCCAGTAATAGGTTATAAGAAGCATTCAGCAGCAATTGTGTGACTAGGCTCATTTCCACTTTATTACCCCATTCTGAATAAAGACCTGTCTCATCAAGATTTTATATCAAGCACAATGACACCAAAGGTTTGGTTTTAATTTTAGTAGGGACAATTTTTAACAGATGTCCAATAGGCAGTCATGTAAATGTGCACATGCCCTTTAACTCTTTCTTTTTAATATGCACACATATGATTTTTGTTGTGTTATTAAATATGTTTAAAATTGTATTTGAAAGAGATAAATCTGAGAATAAAATATTGTGGAAAAACTGTGCTAAATATTTCAGGATTTTAGCCAGAGACCCCTCTGGGCCTACGTACAGGGGATTTTTTTCTAGCACTGTGAAGTTTGCTTATGTATATTATTTCCCATCATTCCCAATAACTGTCTTTGTAAATGTGAAAGAGATTTCACATTCCCTATGCAGTCCTTTGAAAAACTAAGTGCACCCTTACTGCTTTCATAGGAATTAGGTGAGTAAGTTTACCAGGTGCTGATAAACAAATGCACTTAATTAACTGATTATCAGCAAGTGTGAGAACCTCTATAAAAACAGACTTTTTGGCAGTTTGCTGGTCTGGAGACCAAAGTGGAGTTGTTTGGTCATAATGCACAAACCAAGCACAGCATATGAGCACAAACACCTCATACCAACTGTCAAGCATAGTGGATGGCTGATGATTTGAGCTTGTTTTGCAGCCACAGGACCTGGGCACCTTGCGGTCACTGAACCAGCCATTCACTCCTCTATATACCAAAGTATTGCAGAGTCCAATGTGAGGCCATCTGTCTGACAGCTAAAGCTTGACCCAGATTTTGTCATGCAGCCGGACAACGATCCCAAGCAAACCAACAAGTCTACAACAGAAGAAAAAAGAACCAAGGTGTTGCAATGGCCCAGTCAAAGTCCAGACCTCAACCTGACTAAAATGCTGTGATTGGACCTTTGCATAAAAGAATGCCCACAAAACCCTGATGGACTAAAGCAATAGTTGTAAAGAAAAGAGAATTCCTTCACAATGATGTGAGACTGATAAAGTTATACACAAAACAATGACTTTAAGTTTCTGCTGCTAAAGTTGGTTCTACAAACTACTGAATCATGAAGTGTACTTAGTTCTTCAAAGGACTACATAGAGTCTGTGAAAAGTTTATTCTTCACATGCCTGTACTTGTTTAGTTGATGACTGCCCACTTATATCCACCACTCAAGGTGGACTGAATATATATATATATATATATATATATATATATATATATATATATATATATATATATATATTCTTGCTGGAAGGGGGCAATAAACACACCCTGCTGTTTTGTGCCTAAACAAAGACACATGATACATTACTTTGAAATGCTGCTACTGTGGCACCGCGCATGATGCATTATAAACACTGCACGTTATACTCCAGACAAACAACGAAGGGGGAAAAAAACTTAAAATAAATTGATGTTAAATATATGAAACGTTAGTGCAAACTGTTTACGCATCATTAAAATATGAGAAATGAACCGGAAAACGAATAAATTGCGACTTAAAAGTGTGGCGCATTGTGCCGCGCATTATGAACGATGCTCGTTGTTCTACAATTCATGACACGCATCTCAGTAAAAGTTAAAATCCACTCTCTTCCACTTACCCGGGGCCGGGTCGCGGGCCCGCAGCCTAAGCAGTGAAGCCCGGGCCTCCCTCTCCCCCAGCCTCCTCCTCCAGCTTATCCCTGCTTCAGACTTCAGGGTCTTTGTACAGCTACGATGTAACCTACATAAATGGCCGATGTTGGTGCATTATGTGTGTTAATTACCTTTAGGTCGTATCCCGGTGTTTTACATGCGGCGCCGATCAACACAAAGATAAAATGCTTTTTCACTCCTGGGTCCTACTCTTTGCTGTGGTCAGTTTTTCTTTTAAAGCGCAAACACATTTTGCCCTCTAGTTTTTTGGGTTTTTTTTATAATTCTTTCTACAAACTTCGGGGTGTTTTTCTTTAAGGCTGTCAGGGCTGCGGCTCTATCTGCTGGCGGATGACTGCGTAACATTTAGGACAACCATTTATGGCACCCATAAATTAAAATCTTAACAATTAGGCTAATTAGTACGTCTGGTACCGACTAGTGACAATAGCAACGATTGGTCGACTAGTCTAGTCGTGCACATCCCTAATACCTACATTTCTTTTGCCTGTGGTAACTGTAGCCCTGTGCTACGAAGGAGTATTAAGGCCACATTGAGAAAAAAAATTTAATTATGCATTTTGAGAATAAAGTCAAAATTTTGGGAAAAAAGTCAAAATAGTATTTTGAGAAAAAAGTCAAAATGTGGAGATTAAAGTTGTCATTTCAAGTCAAACAACTGCAATCCCACGTCTGCTATACCCTCTACAAACTGTCTTGTGTAGATGAGTTAGTAAAATTATACTCTAGAATTGGTTTTAGTAACAAGGAAAGCTGCGTCTGCTCAGGAAAAAACACACAAACTGGCACTGGAGAGACGTAAGGACATCGATGGTTGCACCTTCGTGCAGTAGAGAGGGGATTTGTTGAATCATAAGACAGCTGATCAAGTTGTTTCATCTACTGAAGGCATTTTGTAGAGGGTATAGCAGCCGTGGCAGCTGTTGAAATGACTTTTTTCTCGAAATTTTGACTTGATCTATAGCCACATCTACACCCATGATTTCTTTTTTTTTTTTTTTTTTTACAAAGAATGCAACTGTTCACTTCAAAGGTGATGTTCAGTGAAAGCTAATTTAATCTCTACAGCTACCATTAACTACATTGTAGCTTATACTGATTTTAAGTTCACCATTTTGGATTTATAGCCAACTGTCACTCTCAACACTCTTCAGTGTTGTTTCCAGATACAGTAGGCAGAGTTCTCTGTTGTTAGATAGATAGATAGATAGATAGATAGATAGATAGATAGATAGATAGATAGATAGATAGATAGATAGATAGATAGATAGATAGATAGATAGATAGATGGTGGTAGAGGGAAAGACAAACCCCCTTTTAACAGGAAGAAACCTCCAGCGGGGGGAGGGGGCAGCCATCTGCTGCCACTGGTTGAGGGTTAGGGGAAAAGAAGAGAGCAACAATCAGATGGTTCTCCTCAGTAGCCCCATACACAGGTTATTGTAATGTGTGAAAGTGATATGTTTTCTTGTCATTGGTTGGCAGTATTGTGCAAAATGATGAGAACTGCAATCCAATGAGAATGATAAATGATATCTTGACCTTGAGCACAGTTTGGATGAAGATCCACTGTACTGTGAATACAGGGATGGACAACAGGCGTAACAACAAATGTTACAGTTGTGTTTGCTTGATGGGTAAAATGTTTGCTAACATGCGAAACTAAAGGGCATCAAAGTATATGACTAGTCACTGCTTGTCTCTATGCTACACACAGTTTTAAACATTAGTTGCTGTCATTAGTGCTTAGCGGACCTACTAGATTAGTTAGATCAGTTATTTACTGGCAGTAATCCTGGTAACAAGTCAGTTAAAGCAATATTTATTTTGTACTGGAAACAACTATCAGTGTGTAGTTTAAATTCTCCAAACAATAAAACACATCATCTTTTTAGCATCAATATTTCCCACGTTAGGAATTAAAAGGACATGAGCACAGTGAAGTCGGAAGAACAACCTCACAACTCAGGAAGTGGGACCTTGTGAATTCACACTTAGGGTAACCTTGAGAATTGGCCGTTTGTGCTATAAAGTGTCTAGCTGTAGCAATTTCACTAAATCTAGCTGGGATTATGGGTTGGCCCACACACAATCATAATGGTTTGCTCAGATATGCAGAGAAAGTTTCATAAATAATATTCCCAGCGTCTCAAGACACAACATGCCGGACAGACGCCTTTAATTCAACTGACAGGAAAATTAAAAGCCTTCATTACCCTAAAGTCATCTAGGGGAAACAAACTTTAACAGCTCCGACCATCATACTATGAATGTCGCTGGGCCAATCCCCAGCCGGCTCTGGGCTTCTGATTTGTTTTCCAGAAGGATGTGGGACTCGCTAGTGTGGCAGCTGCTTAAAATAAAGTGACAATTTTTAATGGGGTTTCAAACCTCAGTGAGTCACTGCATCCTGCCAAGCCCCCAGAGATGGCAAACGTCCAAACCCTGGTTTTATCAGACAGGACACGGAGGAGTGAGCTTGTTCTCTCAGCTCAGTTCCATAAGGAGGCCTGAATGCAGTCAACCATTTTCTACAACTTTCTAGAAGTGCCGTTCCCATCAGCAGGAGCTTTTTATATGTGCCATACGTGCACACACGACTAACAGGCTCTGAGCAGGGCTTTGAGGTGAATGCTCGCCTAACAATCAATGGCATCAGAAAATCCTGTTAAGTTCAGTTAAACCTCCGGTCAGGCTGTGGGGTCTGGGTGAAGCCGTTTTCATGGTAATGATAAAATCCTGATGAAAAACAGGTTTTCACTAGAAAATGTGGCTTGAGTGTAACATGCCCCATATTGCTTGATCTCTTTTGACTCTCTGTTACAGCCAGTTGAGCCTATGCTCTGATCACGGCCAGCTGAAAGAGGTGTTCAGTCGCACACAGTGAGAAAGAGACACGAGAGAGCCTGAGACTAACAGGAAATGCAATTACTGTCTGTCTGGACGCAGCTTTCCTCAACAGTATGACCAATTTCACAGCAATTTCAGTGAGTCAACAAGTCGTAAGTAATTATTATGGGCACCTTAATGTTTTCACACAGAGCACAGCTCCCCTTTGTGGTTTTATCCCTTGGCCATTTGATCCTTCTAATCATCTACACACTATTTAAACTGTACACAGAAGCTGCAGGCCTCTACAAATCCCTCGAGGCGGCCCGCCGCCTCTGTGTTTATGGAATACTGTCATTTAAACACTATGTCAACAGGTATCAAGTTCCAGCTTTGGGTTCTTTTCTTTTTTAAGGCTGTTAGTGTGCAGTAAAAGTGAGCACATCGATGACAGTGTGCTGTCAGAGCCTCAGGTAGCCAGCAGATATGTTACGCTGCAGATCACTATGACACTGCTCCTTCCAAGTTGTGTCTGACAGGTTAATATTTGACTTTTGAGGGAGGGAGAAATGCTGCAAATAACAGCTTCAAAATGAATGGCTGGAGGGCAGATATCATAACTCTACAGTGGCGCCTGCCCCATCACTTGATCAAACAGTCATCCGGAGAAGGTGAAATAAGATCTTGGATCAGTGACTTGAGAAATCTGACAACTGCAGGGGTGTGATGTTCCCAAACGTTGCATGCCCCTTACAGGAACTGCTGTACGCACTCATGTTCACTTCCCACACTCCACAGATTCATTACTTCCAGTCCTATATTGTTTTCAGCGGGGCTAGTGAGAGTCAGTAAGGCGTGTAATGGCATGCTGCAAGAGCAATTGGTTGGAAACTACAGTAATTGGGACGCATACGCCTTCAACAAAGAAGTTTAGTTACAGCCAAACAGCTACCCATTTTCATGTTCCCTACCTGCATGCCGCCCAGGTCGCTGCTATAGCGGTTAGTGATGTCATTCGCGTGTCTCTCAGTTGAGTCTATTGTCACATGAATGGACTCCAACTCTACTGCATTGGACTCTGCAGCCTCATTGAGTTTGGCCTAACAGCATGTGAACCAGTTCTCCACCTGCTATAAAATTTTGCTAGAGTGACTCTCCAGTTTAAAGCGGAGAAAATAAAACCCATTAAAAAATAAAACAGCTAAACAGAAATAGCAGCAGCATCCAAACTTTTTCTCTCCACATGACCTATACAAAAGTTGGACTACTTGAGACAAAATCTGTAAACAGAAGAGATTGTTGGAGATGGAGAGCAGGTCAGGTGGACCAGCATCCCGAAAGAAGCACCAAAGCAACAGAAATACAAATTACACCGATCTGTTAGCTCGGTTTTTGACAGGCACCTGTAACCAAAACTAACCTAATGGGATCCATGAGCTTCATTACATCTCTGGGAAGGACCACGAGACTAGATCAGACCATGAAAAGTGATTATTTCAAGAAGAATATGACATCTTGAGCAATCCCCAGGACAAAGTCAGATAGGCTACGTCTGGGGCATGACTGCTGAAAGAAGGCTCTGAGAGTTGAGACACACCAGAGTGAAACAGAGTGGCTGTAAGTAAGCATGTAAAGAAGAAACTTGGACAGGTAACCCTCGGGTCATGACAGGCTGAAAGACAGCGAATGAGTCGGTGGATCTATCAGAAGAAATATTTTAGGGAATTATTTTTTCCCCCCATCATAAATCAACACATTCAAGTTGTTACTTTGTTCAAAGTGCTGCTTAACCAGAACCAGAAAAAGACATACAGCTACTGTTGTTGTACTCTCAAGCATAAAATCAGCATGTTAGCATTGCCATTGGATATTAGCATGGTAACTTTAGAAGTTAGCTCGATGCACTACAGCACAGGGATAGGAACTGTAAACAACCAATTCTTTAATTTGGTTGTTGTCTCAGACATGTCACAATCCACAAAAACACACTGAATCTTATCATCCATAAGAACAACAGCACACAGTGCTTTTCCAGTCTTGTAATTTCCCAGAGAGCTTTGCAGGAGAAGCTACATCACCCATTCAAACACGCATTCATATGGGGACTTCTTCAGTTACTGGACATGGAAAACCTCCTGAGTTGTCATCCCCAGGGTGCCAAAACTGTCACTGGGGTCTCAAAGATGTGCACAAGGTATTCATTTGGCATCTGGACTGGACTGTGGTGATATCTGACGCCAAAACAAACAGTATTGTTTGGAAAAGTGACAAAGTATATCCAAGGAAGACGTAGAGGTGGTGGTTATATAAATCACAAGACCATCAACCAGGAGGCCATGGTTCATGTGCCATTTGGGAACATTTAATTTTGCTTTGTTTTCTCTCGCTGTTTGCTCAAGTTTAGGCACCAGAACTGCTTGTTAAGGTTTACAAAATATCAGGCTTTGGTTTAAAGCCCAGCCTTTCACGTTAAAATAATAAAAAAATTACCCTCAAGCATTTCCAGTGCATTCAAACATGACATTAAGAGGTCCTGAATCATCACTATATATGTAGCAAGTTTGCAGCAAACTTATAGCGATCAGTGCGTCAAAGCACAAATGTCAAAGAACACCTTGTGTGACGCCAGCAGCATTGACAAAATGTCAGTATTTGACTCCCTGGGAATGAAGACAGACTTGCGTGTACACTGACACTGCACAAGTGATTGCTGTGAGTTCAGGCTGTCTGCGCATACCTCTGTCAGAGCCAAAATGATTAAACAAATACCCCCTTTGTGCACAGCAGCCTTGATTAGGCTGAGTTTCATGTACCTCTCTGAAAAAGAAATACAGGAAAGCGCCTTTGGTGGAGCCAGAATTTACTTGCCCTGTTCAAACACCGTTCCCATCAAAGTTGTTTTAACTCTCTCTACATTTATCATGCCTCTCCTGAACATGCAGGGAATGAGTATGATTATCTGACTCAAAGGTAAATATTGAAACTTTATCTGTATTAGTGGTCACAAAATGCAGGCACCAATAACTTTTGGCTGGAGATTTTAACTGCAATGATAGGAGGGGAAATAGGATTGTTGTGGCTTACTTAATGGATTGTGGAATCTTTATCGTTATACCAGCCCAACATTAGTTATTATGCTGAGGCAAACTATATATTATTTTTTGAAGAACTCAAAAAGAGAGAATTTTCTTTGGTTTCTCTCTGGTTTTAAGATAAGCATTACAATTATTTATGTAATTTAAAAACAAAAATAACAATTGTGCTCCACAGTAACAATCCCCCCCCCCCAGGTTTTCACCCAGTCAGTAAGGGGTTTCCCTTAATATTTACCTTAGGTCTCAGAGTAATGTGTCTGAATGAAAGAGCAGACTGGGGATAAACACACTTCTAGACCTAACATTTAAATTCTGTTTACTACAGGCCAGCTGTATTTTTAAAAGGAAGTGTTGAGATAAGCAATCCTGCCCTCTAGTGGTGATAATCTGACTTGCAGTGGTAAACTTTTTACATCCTGAAACAAATGACTGATTCCCTAAAATAATACATTAAAGGCTGTCACCCTGGGCTCTTATTAAGAAAAAAAGGCATTTTTTATTGTCTTTAAACATTTTTTTTTACATGTAACATGTAATCAAAATCATAATAACAATAATATTAGTATTGGTACTCATTGCTGTCTTTCATTAAAAAGTGTTCCATCCACTCATCTATCATCCATATATCCATCCATCATCCATCCATTCTCTTCCACTTGTCCTTTTCAGGGTCACCAGGTGGCTGGAGCCTATCCCAACTGCCATCGGTCCATACAGCCTGGACAGGTGTTGCAGGTCCAACACAAAGAAACAGACAACCATACTCACATTCACACCTACATCCAATTGAGAATTAACTTTACCCCAATAATGTCTTTGGACTGTGGGACGAGGCCGGAGAACCCGGAGTGAACCCACGCAGACTCCGGAAGAACCTGCAAACACCACACAGAAAGGTTCCAGCCAGATGGTGGATTCGAACCCGGGACCTTCTTGCTGTGAGGCAACAGTGCTAACCAAAACAGAGTGCAGTGCTGCCCCCCCCCCAAATGGTAACACAAACTAAGTTAAAACTTACAAATCATAAAAGTTCATCTTTCTCTGTATAACTCAATGCTAAAAAAAAAAAAAAAAGGCCGACAGCCTATTATTGCCCTTTAACAGTTCTTTAAATTAAAATAATCTAATATCAGTTTTTAAAGAGCCCAGAAGATAGGGGCTGACCTTTCTTGTAATTTTTCAAAAAGCGTACTGTCTCACACCAATCATTATCTCACATAGCTTATAATATGCAGACAAGAAGGCGTTCACCCTGACACACTCAGACTTTCTTCCTCAGACTTTTGTCTCTGTGTGAGATGAGAGCTCACTGAATAATAAATGATCCTCCTTTAGGATTCTTTTGATTTAATATTCTTACAATCACTTTTCCTCCGCAGAGCGGCTGAATACATTACGCCAAAAATTCCTTAAAGAAAAAAAAACTGCATTATTGAACTGAGGTGTTGTTCTTCTGTTGCTCTGGAAGTGTTAGGAGAGATGAATGGGCACCACTGCACTTATCAAGGCATTGTAGCAAACGAAACACGGCCTTACATGTATCATTTAGGAGAAATGCTTGATGGATGATGTAGGGGAGGCTTCACCGCTCCACCTGCGTGTTCTCATTTTTGCTGTTTGCTCCTGGTTACCTGACAAGCCTGGAAAAGGTTGTCTTTTTGTGAACACGACTGTGGTCTTCTTTAAATGATCAGATACATACAAGTAATTATTATGTGTATAAAGGCCAGAGAGAGAGG
>JAMQGT020013524.1:0-104784 GCA_024447675.2 Pterophyllum scalare
AGGGGGAGACAAGGAGCTCCAGCAGGCATTTGCGGTGATGGAGCCAGAGCTGCAAAGACAACTTGCAGCCCAGAGCATTGAATTCAAATTCAATCCACCGCTAGCTCCCCACTTCGGGGGTGCATGGGAGAGGGAGATTAAATGTGTTAAATCTGCCCTGCAGGTGGTCCTTAGAGACCAAATTGTTTCGGAAGGGGTTCTGATGACTATGCTCGTAGAGGTGGAGGGTATTCTCAACTCCAAACCTCTCAGCTACGCGACCTCGGACATCGCAGACCCTGACCCCATTACTCCGAATCTCTTGTTGATGGGGCGGCGTGATGCATCCTTACCACAAGTGGTGTATGGTAAGAGTGACCTGTTAGGGCGACGGCAGTGGAGACATAGCCAGGTACTGGCTGACCACTTCTGGGTTCGATTCATTCGCAACTACCTACCTAATCTCCAGCCTCGCAGGAAATGGCACAACAGTGCTCCCAATCTCACGCTCGACCAAGTGGTTCTGATTATTGACCCACAGCTCCCACGGGCGTCCTGGCCAGTTGGCCGTGTGACGAAAGTCATCCCCAGTAATGACGGCCAGATACGTACCGCTGAGGTAGACATAAAGGGATCTAAGTATCTACGCCCAGTGGTTAAGTTAATCCCACTACCAAAGATGCCTGAGAACTGACGGGTCGTTGGATGACTGTTCAGGGATATTTGGGGGATATTACAAATTCATTGTTTGAATTTGGGGGCGGCTGTGCCAAATCTCCCTGCTTCGGAGGTTAGCGCGAGAGTTGAACGTCACAATTGCGGGACCCTGGTGCTAGTTTTCACACACTGCACGGCAGACTGGTGTACCTAATAAAGCGGCGAAGGAACAGCATGGTGAAAGGACAGTTTCTGTGAACTGGGTGTGCGTTCATGAAGCCGTAAGTGTCACTCTCTGTTCGGTTACGCACTACGATAGTGGGGGCAACTGCGTGCGTGTCATGAACATGTATTTCATTATCCAAATATTCGTTTTAGCTCAGTAGCAGGCTAAGCTACATTCGGTTAGCCTGTACGTTGTTACTGCAGCCTGACTGTCCAATGATGATGGCACCTGGTTATGTTAAACTGCACAGCGAGACTGTTTATACCGAAACTGTTCTTTATTTGTCTTGCTTTGTTTACTATTAATATTCTGATAAGTCCGAATCTGTGTAGGTCTATTTGTGGTCTACAGAGACCTCTTGTGGACATTATATAGTAGTGCATGTGTTACCTTGAGCAGAGATTGAGGTGATTGTGGTTGCTGTACTTGTTTATACTGTTAATGAGAGAATTGTTGTCCATGTTTTCCAGAAACCACATCCTTTGTCTACCCTGTCCCATAACTGTTACCGACTCTGTGCCTTCATTGTGAGACCTTTATTAAAGACTGTTCTTTACACGCCTGGGTTTGCTGCAGTCTTTCTAACCGAAGACTTAGGCCCGACCTGTATCCACCACCAAGCCAATAAATCCCTTACACAAGGCCCCACAAGGCATCTCTGAGGTGCAGCACATCCTGATAAACCCTGTTTAGAACAGGAGGTGACTAAAGGAAAAAAGATTGACAGTGACTTGTCTTCAGGTCAAGCTTTATTCTCCCCACATGTACCTTCCTTAGGGCTGAGCTCAAGAGATTGAATTGGTAGGTTTGCTAGTGCTGACAGCAAATGACCATCAGACTTTTGAGATGACAAAATTGTGTAAGCCTTTCTTTGACCATTTGTCCCATCTGTTTTTTGGGGGGGAAATGAACTTAAATGCCAGTTCTAGTGTATAAAGAAGTGACTGACATGAGGACACAGAGAAATTTGAAGCACAGATCTAAATGTCATCTGATGTAGAAGTGACAAAGCACTTCATCCTTAGTTGCCTCCTTCTCTGTGTTGAGGGATGGCCTTCACACATGTACACACACCTCATACACATTTTTTCATTCTATCTGTCTCTTACATGCATTCAGAATACACACATCCAAACTTCATGCTCATATTCAGTTGGGGACTGCCAAGTATTTGTGGGAAAGCCACAGGGGCATCACTTTTGATAAGTGCTTTATATTAGGTGTGTGTGTTGGCTTCTACTATCACATACTGTATATTAAAGAGATTGGGCATTGGAGCGTCCAACACTGGATACCCACAATCCATCCTCGGGTGGGTGATTGTTACAGGTATGCTTGTGAATGTGCGTGTTTGTGAGAAGGAAAGAAAGCAAAGAAGTAAATAAACTCCTCCCCATTGTCTTGTTAAGTAGAGCTGTCTAGCAAAGACAGTAAAGATGTCAGAGGCTGATATACTTTGGCATTCATACATTTATTGATCTCATCATTAAATCTCCATCACCACATGTGCGTTTGTGTATATGTGTGCATGTACCTGTTACTTTTGTTTTACTGCATTACTCTTTGGCTGCTTGCTAAAAGCTGATCACAACAATGATGTCATACTTAATAGGTAGCAAAAAGCCCTGTAAGAACACTTTGATGGTTATATGTGCATGTTTGTGTCCTTTTGAAGATGTGTGTCTCTGTGTGATTTGTATCACTGATCATCTCAAGAGCTTGAAAAAAGGTTAATACTTTAAGTTTTTAAAGATGTTTGCCCTCTCATCCAAGAGGCTTCTTCTGTTCTAAACCCAAAAGATGGAGGGTCCTCCACCTTTAAAGGACTACCTCCCCTTTGGAGGTAGTCGTTGACCCACTATTATACATCACATGAGCCAAGATATGAAAAAAAAATGGCGTAGGTCAATACCATCGGAGGTTTCAGGTGAAACCTCTGTGAGGCTTTACCACAGCCTACCAAGCGGCCTATTGAGGTCACCCGAAGTAAGGTGTGAGTGGGGGTTAAGCAGTCTTGAGATCCATTCCCAGATACCTCAACTTTCCACCTTTTGGGTTTAGAATTGAAGAAGCCACTTGGATGAGAGGTGAAATGTCTTCATAAACCTAATGTAGGTCCAGTCGCCTCTTTTCAAGCTCTTGAGACTACCATGACCTGGATGACTGGGAACCCACACAGACATCACTGATCATTGGTGTTTAAACTTGTTTGAAGATGTATACAAGTTATAATTTTAAAATTTACACCTCCAGCATGTTTGATTGCAGTATGATTTAAAATCTGGTGTCTTTTTGAGCCTGAGGTCAAAGGTTTCTTTAACTGATTAGTCAAACATAATTACCTAGTATAGTCAGAGTCTGGAAAGAAGTCAACGAATGTTTTCACACCATCAGTTCATGTGCTTAAATTTCTGCTTGTATGACGGGTTTATGTGTGCTTCTGTTGTGCGTGTATGTGTGTAGGGCTCAGCAGTGGCTGTGAGTGTACAGGGTGATGGAGGGCGCCGCTACAATGATGGACAATGGCATAGTATTAGAGCAACAAGGCAAGGGGCCGTGGGAACAATCGTTGTAAACAATCAATACAGAGGTAACTCTCCTTGTATTCATGCTGACCATTGTGTGTATCTGCTCTGTGTTCAGGTGTATGAGTGTATGCCAGTGTAATATGCTCATCTACACATCCAAGGATATACACATATTTTTGGATGTGAATCATGTGAGAATGGCGTTGATTGTCTGTGTCTTTCTATGTATATGCAAATCCCCCCATTCTGACCTGGAAATATTATCCAGGTTAATTCCAGCCACTCTGTGTGTGATGGGAAAAATACTGCTTCACTGTATGTTTTTTTTTTAATTAACCCTTTAACAGTGACAATTGCCACCTTCACACCCAATATATTTGAAGTATGTTCTGTTGCCGACAACAGGTTTGTTATTAAAGGCTTAAACCATTTAACACTGGCCTATGACTCATTCAAGTATAGAAAACACACCTAACTTAAGGAATGAAACAGTGTTGTGTTTACAGATAAAAGACAACTTAGCAAAGAACCAATTTTAAATTGTATACTTTGTTACTAGCACATTTGTTCACATTTCTTTAGTTGAATCTATGAAAAAGATGATTCCCAAAGAATACTAATGAGCTATTAGCTGAAAACTTGGCATATCCCAGTAAGATGTGCAGTTTCTCCTTAGAAATTTGAGGAAATTGGGATAAAAGAAAGAGAGATGCATGTGGCCCTTGAGTTCATCCATCTACTGTTCACTGAAGCCACACCAGAAATGGTCTCAGTGGATGAGTGGCTGTCACGAAGCCATTCTTAAGGAAGGGAAATGGAGAGAAAAGGCTGAGGTATGCCAAATTACACAAGAGCTGGGGTGAGTGAAATGATGAGTTTAAATTAGAAATTTTTGGTTCAATTTTTTTGTCAGTATGTACAGGGGACAGGAAAGAGGTGTACCTACAGCCATCTCTAAACCATGGAGACGTCTCTGTCGTTTGTTGGAGCTGCATTTCAGCCAGTGCTGTTGGGGTTCTTGTCAAAATCGATGGAATTATGAACACCGAAATCCGCCATCAGATTTTGAGCCACCATGCAATATCATCTGGAAATAATCTGATTGGCAGCAGGTTCATTTTTCATTATGACAATGATCCCAAACACACTACCTGTGCAGTAAAGGCATACCTGGCTAGAAAAACAAACAATGGAACACAGATTGGAACATGGAGTTGCCTCCCCAGAGCCTGGACGTCAACATTATTGATGCAATGTGGGATCATCTTTTTTTTTTATATATATATTTTTTTCATTTTTTGGCCACAGCGGCTTTATTAACAGTGGAGAGTGACAGGAAATGAGCCTCTGAGCCACCCTGGCGCCCAGTGTGGCATCATCTTGACAGAGAATGGCACAAAAGGCAGCCAACATCCAAAGAAGAGCCAAAGAACATGCTTCAAGAAGACCAGAGAACTAATTAAGAAGACTACGTAAAGAAATTACAAGAGAGTTTAAGCTAAAGCTTGTTAGAATTGTTTAAATTCTATTTTTTCCCACATATACTTTCTTATATATTTTACTTGTATGTTTACGTGTTTCAGTAAATTGCTGCACCTTTTTCCCATTTTTAAAACAACACAAAAAAGAGGTGTGGCTCAAGACTTTTAAATAGCAATGTACATTTTCTTTCCATATTTTTCAGATGTACCCCATATATTTTTGTTACCCAAATGTTTCATTGTAATATTATCTGTTATTCTCCACCTTATTTCTCACTTTTGTCTTCCACCACCAGGAAGTGCATCAGCTTTAAGTGGTAGCACAATGATTGGTGAGAACATGGGGGTGTTCATTGGAGGGCTGCCGGAAAATTTTATTCTACTAAGAGAGGATTCAGGTGGGTTTTCACCCAATTTTTATTTCTAAATAGATTTTCAAATTTTTGTTGGTCTGAACCTGGTGTGTTTCTTGTTTTGTTTTGTTTTTTCCTGGTTTATATACTTGATCCATTCTTCAAGAAGTAGTCTTTAAACTGGATTGTATACATCATGTTTTCTGACTATCTGATGTATAATTTAGAGAGGTATACTATAAGGTTACTAGGAGTTTCTATATTTTGGCTGAGGGTTCAGACTCACTACTTTTCATCAAATATGTCATCATACTCATATTCAGGTGCAAATACTGTCTCTTTCATCCTGGTAATAATCCCTAATTTGACCTTGTCACTCGAAAAGTTGAATAATAGATTGGAAGTGCCAAGCAAAAAAAAATAAAAAAAATAGATTTTTGTTTTTGTTTCTCTCACCAGGAGATGCTAAGATTGTGCGAAAGGGCTTCTCTGGTTGCCTCAGAGATGTGAGTTTTAAGATGACTGACAGCCCCTCAGAGGAATGGCGAATTCTTGACTGGACAAAAGCCACAAAGAAAGTTGCAGTGTATGAAAGCTGGGAGGGATGTCCTCTTCAAACTGTGGATGGAGCCCATTTTCTGGGTCATGGTAGGATCTTAATATGCAAAATTAGTACAATATTGTGACACAATACTGTTACAGAAGCATCATAAGATGCAGCAGGGTGTTAGAATTGCGCTGTGGATAAAAAGCTCGGTTCTGCGCAAAGCTGTGTTCAGATACAACTTTAAACTCTTTTTAGTGCCCCTAATACACTGTCAACTCAGTATATCTTAATAAGATGCCTGCTGCTGATGTTGGTGGTAATGAGTTTGTTTCATGTTGATAAATATGATGATAAGTTAATTGGCCTCTGTGTGAAAGATCAGGTTCATTAGTGTACATTTCCTCCATTACTGCTGTCTAAAAAGGCCTGCTCATACAGTCTTTTGTCTGTTGCTTATGAATAGATGACAAAGCATTTTAAATTTTAAACACCGTACACATTTTAAATTTGATTC
Source organism: Pterophyllum scalare (assembly GCA_024447675.2). Classification (NCBI taxonomy): domain Eukaryota; kingdom Metazoa; phylum Chordata; class Actinopteri; order Cichliformes; family Cichlidae; genus Pterophyllum; species Pterophyllum scalare. The sequence continues at coordinate 6,286 of JAMQGT020013524.1, forward strand.
ATGTTCTGCTGGTAAAGCTGACACTTTGAAGTTATTCATTTCCTCTTGGTTTCAGGTTACTTGGAACTAGACTCGGGTGTATTCACTGGAGGACAGGTCTTTGACATTTCTATGGATTTTAGGACGGACCAACTTAATGCACTTTTGCTCTTCATATACAACACACAAACTGAAGACTTTATGCTGGTAAAAGCAGAAACACGTTTTAAATGATTGTATTAATACTGAAAACATTCAAATGCAACTAATGGAAGACATTAACTCGTAATTTTTTGTTTACTGGTTTATATTTTTTTTAGGTGGAGCTGGAAGCTGGTCTCTTGTCCTTCATTCTTTCCTCTGAAGGTCATGTGATTGAACTCAGCATGTGGGTGGGGCTTAGCTACTGCGATGGAGACTGGAAACAATTGTTATTGGCAAAACGTGGCTCGCTCATCTCAGCTACAGTCAATGACTGGACAGAGGAAGCAAGGGGAATGGGAGGAGCAGTGACGCTGAGAGTTGATTCACCATTATATTTGGGGGGCGTACCACCAGAGCTCATACATCCTGCTCTAGACAACCGAAGTCACAAACATGGTGAGATATATATATATATATATATATATATATATATATATTTCTGACTATCTGATGTATATATATATATATATATATATATATATATATATATATAAACTATGCACTGAAATAGTATTTGCATGTCCTTCATTAAAAACAGCAGGTGCAAAACCAAGAAAAATGTTTCATTTAGCTCTGACCTGTGTAGTTTTCATAGGCTGTGCAGCCCTGCTTGTTTCCACAATATTATATACATTTCCCTGAATATCATCAGGCATAGTGTTTACATGTTTAGGGGCTTCTCTTTTTTGACTTTCTTTTGAGTTGTACTAGTAGCAGTATGTTTATTTATTATCTGTCAGGAAATTCTATTTTTCATTTAAAAAATGTGAAATGCAATTTCAGTCATATACTTGTTTTACTATTTCTTCTACTCTCTTTTTCCTCCCTGTTTCTTTTCCTTTCACAGGCCTAGGAGGGTGTATAAAGGATCTTACCATACGAAGTGATAAAAGAAACCCTCCCATCAGCCAAAGCATTAATCTCTCTGTTGCTTCACGCCGTTCTATTAGAGTCTACTTAGATGGCTGTCCTGCCAGTGAAAGCCGGTACAACTGCAGAGGAAATGATTCAGTCCTGGTGTACAGTGGGAAAAGACGCAAACCACAGATTATAGTCTACAGCCTTTCACTGGTAACGCTGCACATAATATCAGAAATTTGGTGTAATGTCAGCACTAACAGTTTTTGGAGCTCAACCTTCAGTGATGGTGTTTAACAATAAGAATTATGAAAGGATTTACATACTTGGTTATGTGATTTGGACATTTTGATATTGAGGGTTCTGCTTAATATCCAAAATCTCCAAATCACAACATGAGAACAGTCGTTAAGTTCTTCACATGGAGACAGGTTTGCCACAATGTTTCCATCCAAAGGCTTTTTTGTTTTTGTTTTTTTGTCTCTGGATAGTTGCCTGGTACATGAAGACCTATTTTTATGACTGTGAGGCAAATCTTCCAGCTATACCATGTTAGCAGCTCACTCTAATTAGTAGTAATTGCCGTTTTACATTATCATGTTCGCTAATTAAAGCTTACACTGTGGATATTATTATGCAGCGACATTTTATAACTGACACAGAGATGAATACAAGCTAACCATCCAAGAAGTTGAAATAGATGTTACAGCTGGAAATTACATCACATTAGCTTTTACAATGTTTTAAGATATTATATTTTTAGTGCACATTTTGCCTTAATTTAAAAAATCTGTATCTCCTCTGTCTCCTCTTTTTGCATCCCTAACCCCTTCTCCTGTGTATAAACACATGCACAAACACCTATATATTTTAAGAATACTTGTACAGGTTTGTGGCCTTGGCTGCAGGAGGTTGGGCAGCAGGACCTTGGCAAAGAGGACGCAGCCAAGGCAAAGGTAAAATGTCACTGATTTCGTTTGCAGTAGTTGGTGTGTGTGTCTCCTTATTATTATGCTGATATGTTTGCAACAAAACACAACATTCCACTTTTACACATGCAGGTAGAACATAACCAGAGTCCTTTTTACATGGAATCTGCTGTAGATATCTATCTATCTATCTATCTATCTATCTATCTATCTATCTATCTATCTATCTATCTATCTATCTATCTATCTATCTATCTATCTATCTATCTCTCTATCTATCTATCTATCTATCTATCTATCTATCTATCCATCTATCTATCTCTCTATCTATCTATCTCTCTCTATATCCATATCTCTCTTTTCTTTCTTTCTTTCTTATAAATTGACATGTTAAACTTAATTTGAAGTTAACTGGATGTGTTGTGTCTTGGAATTGTATTCCATTTACAATGTTACTAACAAAATATTTAAATTTTCCCTGACTGTCTGAAACAGAAGCTTAATTTACTAATTGGTTTTCAGGTTCAGAAAGCAGGATATTATTATATATTCACTTTGTTTGACTTTGCACAGTAGAGTACTGTATATCATTGATCTTAAGAGATGTGGGATGTAAAACCACTGCTATGTTGTACAGTATGTGAGTGATCCAAAGCCAGTGAGTAATATTACATGTGCCTGACGGTATGAGAGATTGATAAGGCCTCTATAAAGGGCATCACAGTAAAAGGCTGTTAACCCAGAATGGCCCGTGTGGTCCCTTGTGTAATATAAAGCTGCTCGTTAGTAGTGAACAATACACTGGTAGGTCTCAGTACACCATGCTATGACCAGAAAGAGGAATGGAGGATCAGGAGGGAGGAAGTGCTAAAAAAACATTAAGAACTTAAGAGAAAGCTGGGGATCGGGTGCAAGGACTAAGTGGAACTGCAGGAGCAGGGAAGGGCTAAGTAAGTAAGAAGGGAAGGAATGGGAGGAGATAAAGAAATATGTAGGGTGACAGAATAAAGGGAGAAAGGTGAGGATGAAGAACACATAAAAATGGTTAAAATACAGCGTGAAGGTGAGACTAGAAAAGAAACAAGAACTTAATAACACAAAATAACCAAAAGTTATTTATAAATATATAAAGTAAAGCAGACTTCAATTAGTGATATACAGAAGATATATTGAACATACATTTTCATGCATTTAAGAATGTGTGAACCTTATGAAGTATCTATAATATCCTCTTTTTTTTTAAAAAACTGTTTTAAGAGTTTGCAGCAACAAGCCAGTTATTAGTTATTCGTTTATTAACTACTGGGTTAGATCCCAGACAAAGTGAAAGTAGTGACAGATGTAAAGGAAGATGAAAGGATGACTGGTGACAGAAAATGAAGGTGATTGTAATGCAGAGGAGGAGGCAAGTGCGACAGGAGTTGGGCCACCTGAGCTGTTGAGGGTATCAGAGAGAGAAATAAGGGGAGTGTTACAGAGAAAGAGGGAGGCTGATTGCTATGAAATATAGCCCAGAATGAATGGCTGGCTGTATTAAATCAGCGCTGAAAAAGTTACTACTCTCATAAATACTATTTATGCTAATGGCGAGGTATGATTTACTGGGCCTATTAAAACACAGAGAGATGGGGAATGCTTTTTCTTTATTTTTATGTCCTCCCAACCTGTTGTTTTGCTTTTTTTATGTATATTTTCCTATTTTGATTTTATTTCATAGATTTATTTTGACATTCATTTGCCCTGATCTAATTCCTGCATTTTATTTTTCTTTCCATTATTTTTTGCAATGTATTTTGCTCAGTTTAATAGTTGTAGTTTTACCTTTTGTTACCTGTGTATATACAATATGTTGTTTTTTTCTTTCTGTCTTTATTCACAGTTTTGTTCCATTCACAGTCTCATTCTGTATCTTTCTCCCTTTTGGACTCTCTAGTACCTACAGCTGTACCACGTCCAATAAAGGTTCAGAGCTTTACCGGCTTCAGTGCCAAGGTGAGCTGGGTGCCACCCACTGGTGACATCTGGGGACTGATTGACAGATATGAATTAAAGGCCTACAATAGAGACTACCCAGAAATACCACCTATCAAAACCACATACCTGGCTAATGGAACCTTCACAGGTAAAAAATGCACAAAAACCATTCTAGTCATGAAGATAGCTACATGCAAAGACATATTTTCAATTTATTTAAACTTTGGAGCCCCACTAAAGTCACTCTACTTTTTGTGAGACTACCTCTTCTACCCATGTCGCTCCTTTCTCATTGCCTTTTTATTCTGTGCACTGCATTGCACAACTTTTTTCTGCTTGCACTTTTGTTTTAAGTGCCAAACTGCATTACAGTTTTGGAGCACTTACACTTAACAATACATTTTATTAGGGAAAAAGGGGAAAAAAGAACCAGCAATAAACATCATGATAGATATAGATAAATTTAACCTTAGTTCTGTTTCCCTTATTGCAGCTGATATCTTGTACATGTTAGGCTTTACTAAAAACACATTCATAATGTCTTTCACTTACTTTCCAGCTGTATTTCATACAAATATACTAGTGCATGTACTCACTGTCCCAGTCAACCCTGTTAATGTCTGCTTGGCAAATCCCCAGGTTTAGGAGACTGTCTCCATTTGGAATAAGACACTCAGGACTATCCCAATGATGTCATACCCTGGCATTGCTCCTTTCTCTCTCTCTCTCTCTCTAGCTGTTGCTCACTTTTCGATCTTTCCCCACTTCATCTTTTATGATGATGATGATGTCTGCGTCCGCTGCTGCTATTCGTCCCCCCTCTCATCCACTTCGCCATGTCTCTAGGCAAATATGAAGATGAGCTCTCTGTCTCAGTCTTTCTCAGTGTCTCTCTTGCTGCTTCTCATTCAGTCCCCCTCTCTTTGCCAGACATTAAGTCCACCCTGATAAGGCTTCTTCTTAATTTATGATGGCCTCGACACCTGACTGCAGAATTACACCAATGGCTAAAAAACACAGAAAAGCAAATGAGGGTGTAATGGCAGCGGAGTGGGGCCCTGGCCCTAATTGAATTAAAAGACATGGGTAACAGTAAGGGAGAGTGAGAAAGAAAGACAAGTACAGGGTGATTGGACACAACAGTGGGGAGAATTGGGAGGGGGTGGAAGAGAAGAGAGGGTGACTTAGAAAATACAGAAAGGAGTGGAGAGGGCCAAGACGGTGAGGACAAAAAAAAAACATCCAGAGAGAGACGGCTGAAGCTTTACAATTAGAATAGACTCTCTCTGTTTGCCAAGCACAGTAGATTTGCTTAGCAACAGCAGCACACCGATACAAGTAAAGCATTTAAATTGTGCTACTGATGCTTGTTGATAAAGACTTCAGTAACACACCAAAGACACACTAAATGCAGATAAATGAGGTTGATTTGGCACAAAGGACTTTCAAAGGTTATGTTTACAATTTTTCATGCCCATTTTAAAACAGCACACTCATTCCCATACTGTATGTACACTGCAAGTATGAATTCTGACATATAGACGATTTAGCAAAATTAAGTGTGTATCCTCCAAAGTTATTCTTTTTTATATGATGCTCTCTGTCCACCTTCTTCACTGACATGTATATGCTCCTCTTAAGGTATGCTGTCAGGTCTCACTCCATCCACTCACTACATTGTCACTGTGAGTGCCTGTACGCCTACTGGCTGCACTGAGAGCCTTCATAATGACAATGGTGATAACAGTTTGAGCTGGAGTCTCACAACCCCAGAGGAAGGTAACCAATAAAAAACATACTCACATTCATACACCTCTGAACAGATCTTCAATTTCAACCTCTTACAAGTATCATAAATTTATGACTCTTTATGTACATGGACACATAGGCAAACTTCTAAATACACTTAGACACACTCATCCTGGTTCCTGCATGAAGATATTTAGCTGCTAAAAAGGTAGAAGAGGAGTGCCTGGTGCAAGAAAGGAGGGGGTATGAGTAAGATCAGTGTACAGGGAAAGACATAAAATGGTTAAAAAGAAAAAAGTTGTATTACAAATTGAGGAAAAGCAGAAAGCAAAGAGTAGCTTATTTCTTATCTAATAAGTCGTATATAAATGTATATGAGGAAAGAAAAAGAAAAAGAGGAAAAGACATATTTTTCATCATATGTTAGATGTTACTTTAATCTGTATTGGACCAGCAGGCCTTGTTGGGAGATAATGTGACGGCAGAGGTCAGTACAGAGACAGCAAAAATCAATCTGAAGTTGAAGAAAAAAACTGATTACTGTATTGATTCTCACTGAGCACAGAGTTAAGACACTGAAACATGTTAGAGAGACTGGAGAAAGAATTCATTTAAAACTCTTTCAGACACACAGAAATGCAGCACAGACACATTTTTACTCACTTATCCGCGAGTACAGACACATTTTTCTTCACCTTATTTTAGATCAGTGAACATGAGATCATAAAATTTTCACATTTTCCTCTCTTAGTGAAAGTCTTTTGAAAAGTAATCCAAAGCCATATCAGTGTCTACTGTATGAAATTTATTGAATTATTTATCTGTGACATTTGATGATGTAGAATGATGACCTCTATAAAACTAAGGCTTGCCATAGGTTTTTATTTTCCAATATTAGGTAATTGCACTGTTCTTGTTTCAATATATTATACACCACAATTAATCAAAAATAGATAATTAGAACATAAACTATGTGTTTCTTCCATTTCCTTATGCTAACCACCATATTTGTGGTAACAATCAAATTTGTTATTACTTTCCGACATGTCAGCTCCTGAAGCTGTGTCTCCTCCGGCTGCAGTCTCATCCCCCACAGCGCTCTACGTTACCTGGGAATCTCCAGCAAGGTAACACACAAAGCACAGTTTCACCTGTTCTGAGCCTGTTTCACATCCAAACTGCATTTCAAGGTTTAAATTCTGTCATAGAACCTTCACTGATGGACAGGATGCAAGTAATGAGAAAATTCTGAATCAAATTTGTCTTTTCTCTCCCACTTGCTGATATGTATGTTAGTAAATGGAATGATACACAAACACTGTATTGTAAGCCAGTGACAGTATCTGCTTCTATATTTCTTATTTTTTTTCCCACCTTAAATAAACATGCAGTGATTGAAACCAGCATAGAGTTTGGCATCAAAATGATATCTGTTATAGTGTACACAATGTAATAATATTACCCTCATCTCACTTTTTTGTTCCAATGATAGGCCCAATGGAGGCATTACAGAGTACCTCCTCTATCACAACAACCAAATGGTCTACAGAGGGAAAAACAGACAACACAGCATCACTGGTAAAAAGGAGAGAGTAGTTGTGTGGTTGTGTGTGCGTGCTCCAGCGTAACTGTGACTGTAGAGGGATGGGGCCTTGGAGTAAAGAGAAGGGGAACACTGAAGAAAGGCAAAATGGAGTGGAGGATTAGCATTTGAAAGCAGGAAGAGTGTCTGAGTCCTCACCAAGGGAATAGCACTTTGAAAAAGACAGCTAAACACACACACATGAAAATGAAGCAGTGGCAAAACAAAGAAAACTAAACATTAGCGCACGTGCATATACACAATTTGCTTTGAAGGCTCTCACTAAAGGGACCTAAATAAGGTATGAAACACATGTCACACCACTGAGCGCAGAGTGCTGCACCATGCGCCAAATAGATACACACACATTAATGCCATGCATGCAGACACATAGTATGCAGAGATGTACATAAACATACATGCAAGCACATGAACAGGACAGTCATCCTACATGGCATCACTGCCCAGCAATGTGTGTCTTTCTAGGTTAATGAAGGCATGAGAGCACATATCATCCCTGCTGGGTTAATAATGCACAGTGTCTGATGTTCACAGTGATTGGAAGGATTATGGATATAGTAATTATACATTATGTGGAAGAATTGAATGTGTAACACAAAGAGATTACAAAAGATGGCAAATGGAGAATAGATTTGAAACAAAGAAAGATGCTAAAGAGAAAGAACAGTCGAGATACAGTTTGAGGGGAGTGTTTCTGGAAAAAAGGAAGAATTCAGTGGTTGTAGGCACAATATAAGTTCTGGGTGTGTGCATTTGTGTTGCAGGTCTTGGTGTATACTCCACTCATGTCCTGATTCTGAGTGCGTGCACTTTAGTGGGTTGCACCAACAGTTCACAAGTTACAGTGCTGACTTCACAGCTTCCTCCTGGGCCTCTACAAGCACCAACTCTTACCCTGCTAGACTCTCGGACTATTTTTGTAGAGTAAGTGCACGCTCACACAAGCATGTTAATACATGATGTTAATATGTGAGCAGATACACGCAGAACTGGGATACACTCACGTTTTTAAATGATTCAAAATGTATAAACCCTTTATTTGTATTTTATAAATTTTGTCTGGGCAAAATACAAGGACAGAGAGAGAGAGAACTCAGTGAGAGAGAGTCAGTGACCTTCTGCAGTTGTGTTTACCATGCAGAATATTCTTCTGCGCTTGACCTTTCACCATTAGAGGGAGTTGACAAGGGAAGATAGATCTCTGCACTTCTTTTTTATAATGTTCCCATTTTTGTGTATATATGTGAAAGTGTGTTAGCTATTAGTGTCTTGACTTGGAGTGTTATTCACTGCAGAAAAAATACATTGCTACTCATATGCATGCAGGCACATGCACACATATACGGAGTAAGAGTTTGTGTGATGAAGATCATCTTGCTAAAATTTTAACTAGGATAAGCAGTGTAATAAACAGTAAATACTTATAGTGTACATATATGTCTACATGGATTGACATAATGAAATAAGGGCCCTGTCCTTAGTCCTCCTAGAGTATAGGTTTGATCTAACTTACATACAATGATCATCTAATAGGTCTTTACCCAAAATTGTGCTCAAGGGCAAGGTCATATTTATTATTTTATAGGCAATTTTCCATTTTCACAGCATAACCTTCATGCACACTACTTACAGGTCCACCAAATTCTGGCTCCTGATGCACTGAATAATATTCAATAAAACCATTTAGCAAAGTCATCAAAAAAAGATTCTCAATGTAGATAAATTGTGCAGACACAAAATGGTAAAAAAAGGAACTTTATGAAAAATCAAATGATTTGATAGTTTGAAATATCACTTATCACACATGTTGCATACTACTTGTATCCTGTTCAGCGTTGATGATGATGATGATCTTATTGGTCATGATCGGGGAGGGAGTGGTCCTATTTATTATTTATTATTCATTAGGAAGGTGTGTTTGGGACCCTCCTTTTACCATTAAGCTAGCATCAGAAATATGGTCAATGCTATGATGAGCTGATGTATTCACATATTTTCAAGCTTTTTTCACACCTTTTTAAGGAAGCTGATATATATAAACATAGTATATTTCAATTATATATTTCTGCTGTTCAACAGGCAGGTCATTTATTATGGAGCAATGCTGTTGGAATGAGTGCAGAAAGTGGTGTGGCATTGTCTTGCAGAAATAAGCAAGACCTTCCTTAACTTCCCTGTCATGGCGTGGTTGGCAGCATATACATGTGCTTGACTTTTCAGCATTATTTTCTGTTTGTTTGTTTTTTTTAAATAAAAATGCATTGCAAAACATTTTCTCACAAAATAATATGTTCAGGCTCTTCAGGTTCAGGTAGAAGCTTGCTCAGGTGCACAGTTGAAAAGGAAAAAGAAATTACTTGGTGTAATTCATCCACTATCACAGAATTCCTGTATAGAGCAGGGGAGTGTATCGTTTCATTTCCTGAGCCTTTTAAATGCTTTTGATCAACATATTCACTAGGTGTGGGAAGGCTGTATATTGCCTTGTTAGCACATTGGTAATAGGCAGAGGTTGAGAGATCATACCTGGTCAATACCACTCTATTGTGTCTGTGAGAAAAGGTGAGAAAACCCAAGATAGCTAGGAAAAAAATGAAAAGAAAGTAGTAAAGAGAGTGAAAGATAATTTTTTGGTTGTAAAAGAAATAATGTAGAGAAGAAATGCCTTAAAGAAAATGGGATGGGTGAAGAAAAAGGTGAGAGACTGTGAGAAAGGTTGAGGAAGGCTGCTGGAAGCAAACAAAACAGTATCAGCAGATTTATATCGTGCCCTCACCAAACGCTACCTGACTCATACACATTCATACACAACCAAAGCAGACACAGGAACACAGACATGGTCACAAAAGAACAGACAACCTGATAAAGTATTCTGAAACAATCGGAAGTAAATTTATTGATGTATACATTGTGGCTCGGGTTATATTCTGCATGCATTTGTGGGTTTCAGTATGGCAAAATGTGCTCCCTGAAACACCTACTGTAGCAGGAAGTACCACAAAGGCACTTCCCGTTACTTTGGCAGTCTGTCTGTCTGAATTTCTGCAAAAAGATATTGCCAATAATTCACAAAAATTGTATGTGTGTAGGTAAGGTCAAAATGAAGGACAAGTTCAAAGATGAGTGTGACTTATACAGGAAGTAGCAGGTGCAGAAAAACATTGACAATTGGACAGGCTGTGCCTGCTGTACTGTGTGTGTGTTGGGGGGGGGGTGTCTATGTTTTGTGTGTGGAGAGCAAGACGAAACATGGAAGAGAGCAAAGGTGCAGAGCCTTCAACCTTCATTTCAAATACTTGCTTTTAAATTGAACATGCTGAGAAACACACTACTTTCATAACACACTTTTAAAACCATTGCCACAGTGAATTATGATACAGATTATTACAATTCCCCTTTGATTTAGTTTTTCAGAAGTGGACATATATCACACTGCCAATCGACAGCATATAAATCTTATAATAAATGTGATAGATTAGCCACAGTGGCTAATTGTGTGCTAACACACACTCATCAGTCATTCAAAAAATGGCTTTTAATGGGAGGAACCAAGAAAGGAATCCATCACTTTTTAAAATGGCCTCCCTTTGCTACCATGCCAGGTGGGTTGGGCTACCTTTGGGGACTTGTAAGAACTGCAAGACAATTTATAAAGTATGTTTTAGTGCTCCTTTTTTTTAACTTCATACTTCATGTTATCAAAATCCTAGAAAAGTTATCAAATCGTGTATAAGAGGGGTTTTAATTATAAAGTGTGTGATAGTTAGTCAAAACACTTCATTTGCATCTCCATGTCTCAAAGCAGTATTAATTCAATATATTTTACAGTGTTTGGAAAAAAAAAATGATGTGAACAATTTTGCCAAACCACAAACATTAGAATTTATCTCTTTTTGGACAAAATTATTGTAAAACTTCTCACCTGTGCAAGCAGAACAAGACAGTAAAAATACTCCAACAAAAGTACAGCACTAATTTTAGAGTAATATTTTCCTCAGTCATGCTCTTTACAATTCACAGTGGCCCCTCTTTTTTAACATTTTGGCCTAGATAGCTGGCACGTTGTGGTTTCTTAATACCATGTATGATGTTTTCCTTTCTTTCCTGGGGATGACTTTCCTGTTCTAAATATAGACGAGGAGACACCTCAGATCGACTGTGTGTTTGTGTGTGTGTGCATCTGTGCACGAGTAAGGATGCTTACCACTGCGCTGTGTTTTCTTCAGCATGCAGAAAGAACCATGGTGCTAAAGGCAAACGCTGACATTCAGTTATTAGGCAAAAGGATTGCCATAGAAGTCCGTACACACTTACATTTCACTCCTTTTTCTCATCTTATTTTAGTCTGTAAGTCTTAATTGAAGCATTGTTCAAACCTGTGCACATATTGTTAATATATTACGCAGTTTGGCACTGCTAAAGCTCACCTGGTTGAGCAGGCAACACATTTGGCAAAGGCTACTGCAGGGGCCTGGGATCAAGTCCTCCCCAGACTGTTTCCCATGTGTCATTAAGCCCCAATCTCTCTCTGCTTTCTCATCTCCTACTATACTGTCCAATAAAGGTAAAGAAATGCCAAAACAGATATTCACACAATTTTACAAATAGGCTACTCAGTATAGGATATACTATTATTTATAGTATATTAGGAGTAAAGGATACCAGTAACATTCAGTAGGACTCAAGAAGTCCTTGAACTTTATGTGTAAAATCACTGTGTCAGTAGGCACTAATGGGTGAGGATGGCAGTTTATTTTGGTTTGTGAAAAAAGAAATGTAAAATGTTTTAATCATGACATTCACAAAAGCCAGACTATTTTATATTTAAAGTACCAGGTTTATGCATTACAGTGAAAAAAATGTCAGCCAAAGAAGCGACGAGGTTTTGTTTTTTGTTGTTTTGATTTTTTCCAGCCTGTTTTGTTTGACTCTAGAGTTCTATTGCAAAAGTCATGAACTGCATTAGATTTTAGCTAAACAGGGAGAAACTTACTTTGTGAATAAATTAATAGTTTTAGTAGGAATATTACAGTAACACCAATGTTATTTTTATTCAGAAAATTAAGTGGACACTGGCTGAATTATAAATATAGTGGAATAAAAAGTGCTTCCCTCTGGGCTACAGTAAAGTTGTTAGTAGAAAAGTAAGAGGTTACATTTATTTTGTTTATTTTACTCTCCATTTCCAGGTGGTTGCATCCCTCTCAGATAAATGGTGTTTTGGAGTTCTATTTGATCTTCCTATCTCATAACGGTGCAGAGCCTGTGCTAGCCTACAACAGCTCTGAACTGTTTCAAGACTACACACTCCGCAGCCTAACCCCCGGAACTCTTTACACCATTACAGTGGCCGTGAGTCCATTTATCCTTAATTTTTACTTTTGATTTGTTCATTTACATCATATTCATCCTGTGTGTGTGTGTGTGTGTGTGTGTGTGTGTGTGTGTGTGTGTGTGTGTGTGTGTGTGTGTGTGTGTCGTGCGTGCGTGCGTGCGTGCGTGCGTGCGTGCGTGCGCACGCCAAGGCCTGTACAGGAGGTGGGTGTACTTTAAGTCCACCAAGCCAGGCTCAGACTGAGGAAAGCACCCCTGAAAATGTCCCTGCACCACTGGTCACTGCTTTTTCCCCATATGCGCTCAACGTCAGCTGGACTCCACCTGACACTCCGAATGGTGAGAAGGCACACACCTTCACAAAGATACAAAAGCATTCATTTATACATACATTTTTTATTAAGTATAACATGATAAATGAATGAAGTAGAAGAAGAATGACAATATCATGATGACAGAAACATGTGACAGCAGTTTACCTGTAGAATTGATTACAGGGTGTTAGTATGTAACAAAACTCTATGTCTATGACAGACTCACAGATATAAAGGTTTGTACATGGTTCAAGGATGCTGTTCGTGTTACTGTGAAACAGGAGAACATTTCCGTGTGTGTGAGGCGAATCAGATCTAAAATCAGAGTCTAAAAGAGTAGAGAAGAAGAAGAGGGAAACAGAAAGAGGAACTAAAAAGAGAGAGCACAAAGGACTCATAAAGAAAGGAGAAAAAGACAGAGACAGGGTGAGAGAACAAACAATTTGAGATCGAGACTAATAGAGACTGAGATGGAGAGGACAGTGCTTTACCCACCTCCTTTAAGTGGATGAAAAGTGCTCCCTTTTGACTAAAGAGAGAACTGCAGGCTGGAAGAACGTAGGCTCACTGTGACTGCCTTTCTCTCTTAGTTTTCTCTGCTCCTTTACTCTCTCTTCTTCTCACCTTTATCTTCTTTACTTGGCCTCAGTTAAAATCTGGGGCCAAAGTCTATATTGTGTATCTAGGTTGTTCATTTAAAACTGATGTTAGAAAGTCAAAGTCATCAAAAGAAGGAGCTCCAATGCGATACAGCATAACTACATATGCTGTGTTGTTTGACTGAGAAAGAGCAAAGATTAATCCATATTCTATTAATATGCTTCTGTCTGAAGTACTTGGAAAACATCAACACTTGCAGAAGAATGATGGAACCTTATCAAAGGGAAATAATTTATATGGACTATATTTTTTTACAATGTCTCAAAGTTGACATATGTGTTTACCATCCCACATCCTATGAATCAGAAATCAGTGTGTATATGTGCACAGTCTTAGGGCAAAATGCACATTTTTAAATTCACCTTTATGTAGAAAAGAAAAATGGTGCATCTCAGTTTTTAGGGTTTAAGGTATAACATCTATGTTCCCTGTTGTAAACTGCTCAAGGAACTGTGTTGCATCTCTTTTACCTTTTCCCGACATCTTTCACTGTCTATTAATTGTTTGGTTGTTTTTTTTTTTTGTTTGTTTCACTGACAATACAGATGAATCAGTGTAATGGTAAATGTTTGTGATAAAAGCACAGAAATACCAAAGATGCGATGAAACACATTATGAAATGTACTTACTATAAAAGATATCACATAGCAAGTAAGCAGATGTTGCCTTTGAAATGTACTCAGGTGTTTTAATACAACTCTTAAAGGTAAGTAGTTCAATAACCATGAAAATGCAGTTTAAGTAACATTATGTATACCATATCGCAGTGAAAATGATGTATTTTTAGATCATCTCAAGGACTATATCAACAAACTGTATATCTCATGAAACCAAATTAATTAAGTGAAGAAAACGCCTTGATCCCCCCCCCATTTCACAGTCTCTTGACATACTGTACCACACACAGCCACATATTATCAAATGTTACTGTCATGCTCATTAAAGTATGTGTAATTCCATAATGTGTGTGTGTGTGTGTGTATGTGTCTTGAATGTGAATGGTGTGTGTTTTACGCTTAATGCCACATGAGTGCATTTTGCACCATAAACCCTGTGATGTGTGAGCATATTAGCCTGGATAAATTACTTAAAGCTTTTCTCAGCTGATGACAGAAATTTATAACAAGGGAAACACTTAATCATGATTACCCGATTATCTCGTGCTTAAAAAGCTTTAATTTTTGCTCAGAAAAGAAGAAGAGCTCAGTACGTTTTTCTCATTGACTCCTTTATTTTATAGAAATAGATGGCAACAGCTACGATGATGATGGCAATGGGTTCCAGAGGACTGAGATCCTATGTTATTTTCTCTCTCTCTCATCCAGTCTCTCTCTCTTTCTCCCCCTTCTCCCCAATTCCGCAGGGATTTGTGGGGGATAATCCTCTCGGGGATTAGGTCGGGGCAACACGCAGACAAAGAGGGGAAATAAGCCTGTTATGCATTCGCTGCTTCATTTTCCAACCTGTCTTTATTACAGCCTATACTGATATGGGCTTATTCACACACACAAGCACATACAGATGTCCGTGCACATATGCACACACTCTCACACGCATGTGATTGGCCACATTAAGAGCTTCCCAGATGTAGCTTGTGTCCGTGGGGTTTTTGTGTCTTCGTTTTCCTGATAGGTGTGTATATCTGTATTGAGCAATAATAAAACCCACACATGATTAAAGCAGAATAGACTCTTAGTTCTTAGCGCTGATCTTTTGAGCCCCCTGTATGCATTTTTATTAAGGAAAAGCACATTTGGCACCTTACTGTTTCATTTTTTTATTAGGGAGATGTAATGTAATGTAATTATTGTGTGTCTGGGTATGGCTGCATGCGATTTCCAAATGTGTGTGTGTGTGTCTTTTTGTGTATGTGCAGTTTGTTCATGTGCAGGTGAGGGTGTGCACACCTATTTGCAGCCTTTGTATGTGTGCCTGCTCACTGTAGTACTACTGTCCTTCGTAGGGCCTTTATCCTCCTAACACATATGGTTACATTTGTCATTTTGGTGCTGTTTCTATCATTGGATCACTATAGGACACACTGAAAGGTCTGGAGCCCCTAAGTCAGTTTTCATTTGCATTGTAATCCAGTGACCCAGACTGCATCCCATCATAGTAAAGCTCACTTTATGATTGTAATTCCTCCCACTATGGATTCAGTACTGTTGCATATGAGTGACCAATGCAAACAGAGTGGAAAAAGTATGTGGAAGTCTTCTGAATAGTTACAGAAGAGCTAAATGCCAGTTGTGATAAGTTGTGATACCCTTACATCATGTTCATATTTGTGCTTTTTGTAACATCACTGTTAGTGTCAAAAGCCTTGTTCTTGGACAGAGGTGATTCAGGACAGGGAATGTGAGTCATCTATTACTTATGTGATAGGGAGTGAGAATTATGAGGATTATGTTCTGGCCTGACTAAAATGTCTCTACTGTTGCCTTAAAACGGTTTTCTCCTATTACTTTTATTTTTCTTCTGTATCTCATCCATGTTATAATCAGATGTGTTCTTTTACCAGGTATTATAACTAGCTATGGTCTCTGGGTGGATGGAGTTCTCATTTTAAACACCAGTTCCTCCCAGAGGTTCTTCGTGGTGGAGGGACTCTCTCCTTGGAGCCGGCATGTACTCAGACTGCAGGCCTGCACAGCACAGGGCTGTGGCAAGGGACCAATGGTCAGTGAATCACTTGTTGTTAAACACAGTGTAACAAACTGCAAGATGCTTTGTCAGATAGGGATGCTTTATAAATCATTGCAGTGTTGGTGTTACTGACCCATTACTGGCCCTTGCTCTTACGGGATACTGGAGAAAGGATCCAAATACAGGATGTGGAGGCAGGCTGACAACAAAAAAACTATGTGCCATTACTTGCAGACCAAAAAACACAAAGTCTGATAAGAATTACAAAACAAGAATCCAAAAATGGACTCAAGGAACAAGAGGTAAACAAATGCAGGGCAAACAGATGACCTGACAAAGACAAAAGGAGCAGCAGGACTATATAGACACACAGGAGACATTGGTGATGAGACAGAGGAGAAACAAAAGCAGAAAGTAAACCACAGCTAGAGACATGAGAAAACAACTTCAAAGTAAAACAGGAAGTAACTAAAAGACCAATAACTAACACTGAAACATGAACACTAAATATGATGAGACAGACAGCGCAACACAGAAGGCACAAGAGGAAAATAAGACAATAAGCAAAAAACTGATGAATACATGAGGATAATCGCATGTATAAATCCTTTTTTCAGTTTAGTTCTCAGCCCAGCAGTCTTTTTTTCAACATGAACTGTAGTTTCTGACAAAAGCATGCAACACATAACACATTACATTTTTTGGAACAAACACATTCTCTTTGGAGCAGCAGAAGCTTAATAAAATTGTGCACTGGGTGAATTATGTAACACTTAGTGAAAAAAATGTATTTTCATGAATTCCATTAGTACTGTAACTAATAACTGTAACTAACACCAAAGGTACACATGTGGGAATGCCTTATCACACGCGTGTCTGTGTGTGTGTGTGTGTGTGTCATTGGACGTCATAAAGGTGATCGATTCTCTCGGCTCAATTACGAGGGTCGGCGTGGCCGCCGTGACATTTGGTAGGAAATGCCACTCCATTCTCAACGACGCCTCTGACGACAGGCCATATTTTGGGGCATTTTTCCAATACGGATGCCATGTTTAGTCAAACACCAAGAGAAGCGCTGACCTAGCAGAAAAAGAGGAGAGGTGGATGGGAAGGTGACGGAGGGTGAAACAGGATGAAGAGGCGAAGAGGAAGAGATGATAGGATGGGCAGGAAATGGAGAAGAGCAGAGTCAAGGAAGAAAGGAATTTCAGACAAAAAAAGAGTAAAATGATGAGGATAGAGTAAATGGGCAGAGCAAAGTGAGAGATGAGGTGGAAGGGAATCAAAGGCACCAGAGGAGAATTAGAAAGGAAGAAATGAAACAGAAGAAGGCGGTAATGGTGAAAGAGGACAGAAAAGTGGTGTCCCAGATAATGCTGGGCAGAGAGCAGTTTCACATGAAAGTGTTTAGTTTTAACGTTTCATGTTTTTAAGCAGGGGCACGCATTATTTTATAATGTTTTTTATATTTCTCAAATAGCTGTTGAATGAATGAGTGTGAGAGGAACTATGGTAAAAATTAATGCAGCACAGCTGTGTTCTTCTGTGTGTTTTAATACAAGTGTTCTTCTGGACACCCCCGAATCAGGTGGATGTGCATACATTAGAGATGGTCCCAGAAGGCCCTATACTGCTGGAGCTGACCAATCAGAGTTCAAGATCTCTCCGAGCCCGCTGGACAGCCCCTCCTAGAGCAAATGGGAACCTTAGCTACACAGTGTACTACAAAAGCAAAGGTAACAGTCACTCTCTTCCAATCTCTTTCTCTCTCTCACACACACACACACACACACACTAAACCTGAACATACACACACAGCAGCATGCATACACATGCACTACTTTTACATACAGTATTTACCAGCCAACAAATCTGACACCACCTATACAACATTAAATCAGTGGGCAGACAACAGTGGAAGTTGTAAAATGTGAAGGTCTCATTTTCTCAGTAAAACCATGGATGTGTTTTTAACAGTGTTTTAGAGGCACCCAGAGCCCAATGCACAATCACTTCTACCTGCGTAAAACAAACTTGAAGGCAACAAATAACACTTGGTGCAAGTACATAGTGTGTATAGACAGTTGAGTCAAAAAAAATGTAGACATATTGTAATACAGTGGTTAGTGCTACTTTTCTAGGGAAATCAGTATTATTTAATAATAATATTATTAATTTTAAGACTGTTAAGTGTTTTTAGGGGGTGGGGGGGCTTTACAAAGATGTTTAGAACAGGGTAATATAGATAGAAATGAATATGTAAGTACACATGCAAAGTGACATACATAATCACACTTTTCACTCACAAAGTCAGCTTACACTGAAAGTCAGCCATGTAATAGGAAAGTTAAAAAAAAGGAGTAATCAACATACAGTAGCGTAGAAGTAACAAGTTTTTATTAGTTTTTGATAGTTTGTGAGTGACTTAAGAGAGGAGATGACATGGGAGTATAGACCATAACAGTAGTGTGAAGATGGAAGGAAGAACAAAGACAAGTTGCAATTCAATAATAGTATAAAGCAAAAAGGGAGATGAGAAGCTCATATTTCCATAGATGTATTAAAAAAGAGGGTAAAAACAATGTAAGATATGAGGAACAGCAATACCCTAGGGAGACAACAAAAACAACAGACGGACTGGACATGGCAGGAAAAGAGAATGCACACACTCACTCATTTTTTTACTTACGCATATTCACCAAGTCTCTCCCTGTCATACGCACACACTTTCGGGGACTTTGATCTATGCCTCACAGAGAACCCGGCAGATGAGTAGCGAGAAGGATAGAAGAGGTGTGGAAGGAAGAGAGAGACAGTGCTTCGCTCTAGTTACCCATAACCTCCTGTTTCTTTGATACAAACTGCCTTCATCAGTCCACACAGAATTACGTGTGTGTGGGTGTGTCTATCTAAATATATTGGATAGGCTTGCATAGTATAATTTTCTGATCCCTTTTCTTTGACTATCCTTGCATAACCTCAATATGGAGACCTTTCTCTTTCGATTACTCTCAGTTAATCTCAGTCTGTTTTTCTCTCTCATAACCTCTTTGTCATGTTGTATGTATCTCTTACAAGTCACTTTTCTGCCATCACTGTGATCACTCTAATAAAAATATACCACAAAAGTAATCCATGCAACGACATTGCTGTTTTTCCTTATCACTTATCGCTACATATATATATAGTGCCATGCTTGGCCTAAGACCCTATATGTCTGTCTTTCTTTGTCTCTTAGATGCTGATGGTGCATTGGATGGAGGTACAGCAGCAGGCATCTGGTTGTCTGTGACTGACCTACAGCCTTACACTAACTACAGCTTCTGGATCAGAGGGTGTAATACACAGGGTTGTATTGAGAGCCTTCCACTCAATGTTACTACACTGCCAGCAGGTACTCACACTGCAAAAAACTACTGCTAAACTGAAGATTATTCTATCATCATCAATTTGATAGTCACTTAGAACTCCTGAATTTTTTTTTCACTGTGTCGTAATATCAAATATCATTATTGTCCGTCAAAAGAAGGGAATAAAGGAAGTGCTGCAAGGTTCTAAAGGCTTCAGTGGGTCAATAGCAAGCTTAATACTAGATAAAGGTTTCTGAGACACTCTTGTCTAATATAACAAGTTTGATTCTATGAGCAGTTTGGCAGGAAAAATAAACCAACGTGTATTGAGTCTGACCACTATCAGTCACCTGTTTGAGCAGGCAACCTATGTGCCAAAGGCCGCTGCCTTTGAACTGCCTGGGTTTGAGTCCCCCTCAGACCATAAACGGAGTGTCATTTCCTCCACCCTCTGCCCACTCTCTGTACTGCCCATCTAATAAAGGCTGAAACTGCCAAAAATAACTCTTAAAAAAAATCCAAACAGTAATTAATTGTTAATACATTTTACTAAACATTATGCACACGTGAATCAGATATAGAATGATGGGTGCTGTTTTTGCACTGGTTTCAATGTCACTGTTGGGTTTTTTTTCCATGGCAGGAGTTAAAGGTGTTTTCTAGTATTTCTAATATTATTGATATTAGTTGAAAGTTTCTTTCATGTTTTGCCATTTTATATTATTTAATCTTTTATTGTAAGTCACATTGAATTTACATTAAATAAAATGTATAATATATAAATACAATTTTTCCTTAGAAAAAAATGATGGTAATAGTATGATTGTGATATTGAAAAATTTCTAAGATTGTAATTAAATTTTTGTTATAGTTGATTTGTTTCTTACGCCACACACAAGACATGAACTGTGGTGATATTTTTAACATTACTTTGATTTTAATTGCTGTTCTTGTGAACTGGAAAGGTTTATTTTTATAGCTTGCTCTGCAAAAGGAAAAAACTGTTATTCACTAGAGTCGACATACACATCATTGACTTTACTTAATGGTGTGAAAACATATTTCTGATTTACACAGCCTGTGCGTGTCTCTGTGTGTGTGTGTGTGTGTGTGTGTGTGTGTGTGTGTGTGTGTGTGTGTGTGTGTGTAATTGTGTAGAATAGAGACTGATTGTGCATACTGATAAATGTCAAAGCTGATCAGAGCAGTCTGGAGATAATTGTAACATGCACACATGCACACACATGCGCGCGCGCACACACACACACACACGTATAAACACACATTTTACCACTTTAGCTAATGTTATCAAAAGGGTTGAATACGTACACCCTTGCACACACCACACCCATGTCTTAGTCAGACAACAACAAAAGACAGTCTTAGGAAAGTTCTCCTGTTCAAGTTCAAAACAAAGGCATAAGAAAGTATAAATTTTAAATACCAGACGTTTCCTCTCTTTCTATCTCTCTTTCTACCTCTATGCCTCTGGCATCTCTTTAGACTTCTATAAGGCAAACTGTCTTGATGCGTCCTTGTTCTATGAAAGAACAGAGAGAAGATAGCGGAGCAAGAGACAGAGGAGCAGAGGAGGAGGAGAGCAGAGAAAGAGAAGTGAACATAAAAGTGCATAGTTTAAAACGATTAGTGACACCTCTGATATTGTACCTGCTAACACAGCATGAGAGAGACACAGGCTCACCAACAGTGTGTTTTGCGTGTGCATATCTGTACGTGTGTGTGTTTATGTCAGGGAGGCAGGTATCATCGTTTAATGAATTACACATGTACACACATTCAGGGAATGATCATTTTGTTGATCAAAAACTGGGTCATAAACAACACTGAATCTCTGAATGCAAACAGGAGGATCCTATTAATTTAATTTAAATGTAGGGTTAGCTTTTGGATTCAGTAATATGTGAAATTCTTATTTGACTGTAAACGTACAAGATCCTCGAAACTCAAACTGCTTTTCACCTAACTATTGTTGATCTAAGATGACGACAGATTTAACAACTACATGTCTTATTCCGGTGCTCAAATATTTTCAGGAACACATTTAGGTGAGATAAGAGCAGCCAATTTGGTCTGGTTTGAATGGAGAGCAGACAACCTATGAGAAGCAGTCGTTCAGTCAAGTGCAACTGATTGTTCGCACGGATGTAGGAGACATCAACTGAGAGTGATGTTACACTATATACAGTATAAGGCCAATAAAAAAACTGATAAGAAATTAGGACCAAACTTGATACGAAATAGCCAGTTAAGGTGGCAATGATTCAACATTATCTGTTTGTGTTTATCTATTGTGTTCCACTCATTTTTTGTTTTCATTCTCCTGTTTCTCAGTTTTCTGTTGTCCAAGCTGTCTTTCTTTAAACCTGATTGTTAAAAAATAAGTTAGTAAGTCTTTAGTAAGTTAGTATATAAGGGTGGTGATAAAACGGCAAACAGAGGCACATGTAGGCCTTTAAAAAGAAATGGACAAGTCAACACTGACACACACATACAGAGTGAATGAGTTTAAAAAGGGTTCCTCTGTCGTGTTTTGAAATGTATGTGTTTTTGTGTATATACTAAGATAATGAACATATATTAGAGTGTTGAGTTATGTTGATGAACCACTCGAGTGTTTTTTGAGACTTTTCTCACACATTGTGTATGTTTTTGTGTATGTCTGTGTGTAGTTGTAACAGACATCTTTAGAATAAGATATCTTCAGCAATCAGTCTTCTTGTAGTGGAAATCACACAAATTTTGATTGAAGGATCACTTTATACATCAAAGGGCCTGCTCTTATTTCACATAGTCAACAGTGCGGTCACTCTGATTTCCTCCATGTACACTGCTGAAAAAAAATTCAAGGAAAACTTTAACAACACCAGATCTCAACCGGGAAAAAAATACGCTGGTTATCTATACTGATGTGGACTGAATAATATGTTAGGAACAAAAGGATGCCACATCATTTGATGGAAATTAAAATTATCAACCTACAGAGGGCTGAATTTAAAGACACTCTAACAATCAAATTGAAAAAATGATGGGGCAGGCTAGTCCATTTTGCCCATAGTGTTAGGCAGTAAGCACAGGGCCCACTTCAGGCCACTCTCATGAAGTCTGTTTCTGATTGTTTGGTCAGAGACATTCACACCAGTAGCCTTGGGGTCATTTTGTAGGGCTCTGGCAGTGCTCATCCTGTTCCTCCTTGCACAAAGGTGGAACATGATGCTGATGGGTCCTGTCCAGCTCTCCTAGAGTAACTGCTTGTCTCCTGGAATCTCCTCTGTTCTCCTGAGACTGTACTGGAAAACATGGCAACCTTCTGGCAATCCTGGTGGAGTTAGACTACCTGTGTAACCTCTGCAGAGACCGGGTATCATCTCACGCTGCCAGAAGTGACACTGACCCTACCCAAATGCAAAACTAGTGAAAAGGAAGTCAGAAAAGATGAAGAGGGAGAAAAGATTAGTGGCCTCCACCTGAAAAACCATTCCTGATTTGGTGGTTGTCTAATTGTTTCCCCTCTAGTGCACCTGTTGTTAATGTTATTAACACCATAGCAGCTTTAACTGATTAACATCTCCCTCTGCTACTTAACTGACCAGATCAATATACCAGAAATTTAATTACTTTGATGCTATACTCTTATTAACAAGTGTTCCTTTATTTTGGGGGGGGGGCAGTGTATTTGTTGGCTTTGGCTTTATTCTGTCTTTGGACAAATGTTCTGTGTTTCTGTTAAGAGCACAGGTATCATATTGAATCAGAATTGATTTTCCAACAGTCACACTTTACTATCATGCTGAACGAAAAAGAGGTATACTTTTGAGACTGTGGGTTTATTGCAGTGTGTATTTGCATGTACAGGGGTTGGACAATGAAACTGAAACACCTGTCATTTTAGTGTGGGAGCTTTCATGGCTAAATTGGACCAGCCTGGTGGCCAATCTTCATTAATTGCACAGTAAGAGCACCAGTAAGAGCAGAGTGTGAAGGTTCAATTAGCAGGGTAAGAGCACAGTTTTGCTCAAAATATTGCAATGTACACAACATTATTGATGACATACTAGAGTTCAAAAGAGGACAAATTGTTGGTGCACGTCTTGCTGGCGCATCTGTGACCAAGACAGCAAGTCTTTGTGATGTATCAAGAGCCACGGTATCCAGGGTAATGTCAGCATACCACCAAGAAGGACGAACCACATCCAACAGGATTAACTGTGGACGCAAGAGGAAGCTGTCTGAAAGGGATGTTCGGGTGCTAACCCGGATTGTATCCAAAAAACATAAAACCACGGCTGCCCAAATCACGGCAGAATTAAATGTGCACCACAACTCTCCTGTTTCCACCAAAACTGTCCGTCGGGAGCTCCACAGGGTCAATATACACGGCCGGACTGCTATAGCCAAACCTTTGGTCACTCGTGCCATTGCCAAACGCCGGTTTCAATGGTGCAAGGAGGGCAAGTCTTGGGCTGTGGACAATGTGAAACATGTATTGTTCTCTGATGAGTCCACCTTTACTGTTTTCCCCACATCCGGGAGAGTTACGGTGTGGAGAAGCCCCAAAGAAGCGTACCACCCAGACTGTTGCATGCCCAGAGTGAAGCATGGGGGTGGATCAGTGATGTTTTGGGCTGCCATATCATGGCATTCCCTTGGCCCAATACTTGTGCTAGATGGGCGCGTCACTGCCAAGGACTACCGAACCATTCTGGAGGACCATGTGCATCCAATGGTTCAAACATTGTATCCTGAAGGCGGTGCCGTGTATCAGGATGACGATGCACCAATACACACAGCAAGACTGGTGAAAGATTGGTTTGATGAACATGAAAGTGAAGTTCAACATCTCCCATGGCCTGCACAGTCACCAGATCTAAATATTATTGAGCCACTTTGGGGTGTTTTGGAGGAGTGAGTCAGGAAACGTTTTCCTCCACCAGCATCACGTCGTGACCTGGCCACTATCCTGCAAGAAGAATGGCTTAAAATCCCCCTGACCACTGTGCAGGACTTGTATATGTAATTCCCAAGGTGAATTGACGCTGTATTGGCCGTAAAAGGAGGCCCTACATCATACTAATAAATTATTGTGGTCTAAAACCAGGTGTTTCAGTTTCATTGTCCAACCCCTGTATGTGGGTGTGTGAGCGACAGATACAGCGATGAGTATATCTAGTGGTTGTTTTTTTCCTCCCTAAAGAGAAGGAAGGTGCCATTCTTTTACAGTGAAGTTGATCAGTTATATGAAATTAACATACCTTTATTATGATTTTCTTGTCGTTTTTTTCCCCTCTGTTTTACTATTTGAATGTCTTTCTTTTCATTTTCTCACATTTCCTTCATCACCTGCTCCTTCTTCTTGTCCTCTTCCCAACATCTTTTCTTCCTTCTTAGCCCCAGATGGGTTGTCACCTCCAACTCTGGCCCATGCAACTAATACCACTCTGAACATTTCCTGGTTTGCCCCTGCCAACTCCAATGCACCAGGTCGACTCTACTACAGTCTGCAAATGAGGACATCCCCACCAAAGCCTGCCACAAGGTGAGAGAGACCATGATGTGCAGAGTCACAGCAGATGAACAAGTTTGCGTCCTGTTTTCCACAACACATAAAAGTTGTCTGAGACAAAAATGTGTTAATAAGTAGCAATGAAAGATCACACAAGACAACATACACATCACATACTCTAAATATGTAAAGAAAAATGTGAATACACCTGTAGCCTACACATGCACATATAAATGGGTACAGTACATTATACAGCACAACTGAATATGTCACAACAGTATGACATACCATCAGAAATACAGAGAGGGAATGAACCAGAAGACAGGGTGTAGAGTCAGAAAGACAAAAAAAATCAAAGACAACGAAGAGCGTGAGAGAGAGATGGGCAGAGAACGTGTGATAGAATAAAAAGAGAGAGAAGGTGTGCATCTGATATGTATTCATTACATGCTTCCTGACAACAAATTGCAATTTAATCCAAGAAGAGGAGGCTCTCATTCTGTGGTAATAAATAAATGACTAGCTACATGTATTATATATCAGACAGCCATGCCCTCCTCCTTCTCTGCTTTGGAAATCTCATTGTTCCCTGATTTATTCATTCATTCATCCCTTCTATCCATCTGATGGTAAATGGTCAATGGTCCCTCATTTATGACAATATTCTTTTACTTTGTCCTAGATTCCTTTGTATGATTATATGATATAGGGTCAGGTATGACATGGGCATAGGATAAAAAGCTATGAAAAGATTGTGCATAATGCATAGTCAGTGTTTAGAGACCCTATGAAATTTGTCTTGCACATTTTTATAATGTTTTACTTAAAATACATTTAATTTACACTTCAAACAGATTTCTGCATTGTGCATCCTGGAAATGTTATTGCATGTACACTAAAAGTACAGAAAAAGTAGTCTAAGTATAGAAAAAGTGGTTAAACTTCATATAACTAATACAAAATTTGTGCAAAAACAGCCTGCAGTCTAGGAGATCCAATTTTAATGATTATGTACCATGTAGAAATTGCAGTAGCTGACCAAAGGAACTTCAGAAAACACTCTCTGTGCAGCTGCCTGGTGCTGAATCTCTCTGATCAAGCATTAAAGAGTAAACCAGAGATGAAGGATAAAGTTAAAAGAGGAAACATTTGGTCTAAGGTGGAAAATGTGGAGTTGCTAATGTTTTTATTTAAAAGAAAATGGTAACTATTGCCACAGTAAACTTTGCTAATGACACAACATATTTTCAGATTGACTTATTCATCAGAAACTCTGCAAATGATGTTTTGTAACATCAGAATTTGTGTACACTCCAACACAGAAGTGTTCACTAGTAAGGGCTAGATCAGCATGTTTAAATGAGATTTGCTTTGCTGTCAATCTTTGACCGCCAGTTAACAGAGCACATCACATACCCAAATATATGTCTATGAATGAATTTATGCTTGTGTCCATCTACTCTCAGGCTTTTGGAAAATGCAACAGACACCTTTTCCTATTACTTAGAGGGCTTGTCACCATACACACCTTACCTGTTTAGAGTGGTGGTTTCACACACACATGGGAAGACGGCAAGCCCCTGGGCAACCCTGCGCACTGCAGAGGACAGTAAGTACACATACTCATACACACCAGTGCCCACAAAACAAAAAATGTACGCACTTTTTACTCACAGATGCATGCATTTACACACACTACTTCAATGCACACAAACAATGCAAAAGCAGTAAAAAATAAATGAGCAATAAACACTTTCAATATATAACCTTGAAAACTGTACCTTTTTTTTTTTTCTTGAAATAAACATCTTACGGATCAGAGAAACTGCTATGCTGCTGTTCCTGTTGGTAGTGGGTTCTGACTTTGTTTTATCGTACTGCAGTGTGCTGCTTGTGTCAAAAGTCCTTCTGAGTTGTGCAAGTGACTGGCTGGGAGGTGCGCTGAGAAGCTGAGTGTTAGGGGGCCTCCGTTGTCAGTTGGCCATCAGTTTTCCTGTGTCAAAGTTAAACTCAAGGAGTTTTACAGATCAGCTGACTTTAGGTGATGATCTAAACAACAGACCCATTAGACACTAAACACATGGCTTCTGTTCAGTTTTATTGAAAGCTTATTTTATTAAAGTGGGTGCATACTTTAAGCGGAAGTGCATAATCAGTGAGAGAACAACTAAAACTGAAGACGGTTGTGAAACACAGCTAGGTGAAGCACAGAGATAGGGTGAGTTTTGCATACTGTAAGGTGTGTGTCTGTGTGTGAGTGACCTAGCCAGTGTCATTGTGGGCTAATTGCTGTAATAGAATCATATTAGCCACTGGAACAGCCTCCTCAGTGCAAAGTTATAAATTAATTAGTACCACGCTATTATCACATACATTATCATTAAGCAGCTGAGATTTGCATACATTGATACACAGAGAAATGTGCACAATACATGTATGTGTAGTCTACGTATACATACACAGTCACATGAAAAAAAAATGCAGTTACACACATACCATGATATACCATGCATACACACACCTATTCATACACACAACTGCAGACATTTAGGATGTATTAAATTATGGCCCTGTGCTTTTGTCATTGCTATGCAGAATTGAATTCCCTCTAGCAAACACACACTCACACGCACATACGCAGATTGGTACATACTCACACACACTCTGACACACAGTGAGCTTTTGTTACTTTTTTCAGCAACTGTAGCTAAAGCGGACAGCACCTGTGTTTCTGTTTGTGTATGCACTGTTAATGTAAGATGAATCTGACTCTAGCACTCTGTCTCACATCGAGAACTCGCGTGTCATAAATCATACGCATCCACACCTCTTTGTCCTTCTTATCAATAAAGGACCTCCTGGTGCTCACAACCAATAACATGCAGTCACGAGGCTTCATGCAGACATGTAACACAAGGCTTTGGGATGCTACTTAACCTGCACCCAGTTGTCACAAAGATTGGGGAACCATAGATTTGTGTATTTATTTTGACACTAAGCATGCATGAGGAATCTCTTTTAATTAAATTATAGCAGCCAGTTGAAAGCATTCATTCCTCTTCACGGCTCTGTGTCATGTTGGATTCAAATAATTATTAATAAATAAATGTTGCATTTTACATGAATTTTAAATTCTGCATCCTTTAAATGTGAAAATGTAGATTTTAAAAATATGCATTAAAATTGTTTTACCATAATGATGAATACAGAATAGGTGTAAAAGTTCTTATTAAAAAGGGATTTAAACCTATGAGTGGAACAAGCCACATTCAGGCAGATTGGATTTCCCTTACACTGATGTGTAATTTGTCACTGTAAACCATCTTCTTATCATCTTGGCAGTGAAAGAAAAGTGGGGCTACGTTCTCGTCTTAATCTCCTCTCCCACATACAAAAATAAATGACAACCTTTTGCATTTCATTTGATCATGCACTGTATAGTAAGGCTAATAGTTTGAATTTTATATTTGTCGTCTTGCTTTTGTGGAATTTCATATAATGTATGCTGTGTTCATTCTGAAAAACATAAATCTAAAATCTGAACACGGCACTATACATATGTATATACATACACTCAAACTCACACATATTCACACACTTGCTCAAGTGACATATACTGTACATTTGATCTTAACGCACTCAGTCATTCTTTATAGAGTGGTCCTTTGGGTTTATCCTTTTGAAGGAGATCCCTCTAACTTGATCTCTGTGTGCAAGTGTGAGCTGTAACCTTGTAAGTTTTACACTTTGGCAGAGCACGCTATATTCCATGTACCATATGTCGACATGGGCCGTTTTTAACACTAGGCATTCGTGTATGTTAGATTTCATTTTATCCACATTTTCTATGTTGTTATTTCTCCCTGTTACTCAAAAATTTTTCTCTTACTCCTGTTTTCATAGCATTTCCTTTCACCTTTTTTCTCCAAAGCTGTCTTTTTTATGGTTTTTAGTTTTGAGCATCGAAGTGGGTTCACTTCTTCAGGGGGATAAAGAAAAAAATAACATAAAAAAGGAGGTGAAAAAGTGAAGAGAGGAAAATGGAAAGAGAAAAGGGTAAAATGAGTAACTGAGGGGAAAAGAGTGAAGAAAGGAGAGGGCTAATGATAGAACAGAGAAAGAGAGAGAGACCCATGCTTCCTCCTTTCCTTTTTATCATTCCATTAAAGTTTTATATCTATCTTTTTAATGTAATTTGGTCCCTATGAATTCCTGCCGCTGCGGAACAGACAGACGGCTCCTATGAACATAAACTCTAGCCGTGTTGGACAGCTCCCTTTCCTCTGTCTACTCCCATGTTCACACCAGCTAAGTGATCTAAGAATGTGTGTGTGCGTCTGTGTGTGAATGTGTTATAGAATGTTATTGTGAGGGTAAGAATAAAGCTCTATTTGAATAAAATGATCTTTGCCAAGTAGTCTTAGAAAGTAAAAGTGTGCATGTGAGAAAGAAAGCATTAAACAACATTAGAGGGTTTAAAAAAAATATCACTGTTTAATAAAAAGTAAGCCTAATCAAAAAGTGAGATAAGAAATGTAAAGCAGAAACAGCAACAGGAATAAGGTTAAGGGTAATGGCAGAACGCAAAAATTCATGTTATTTAATTATTGAGCAGCGGTATTAATAAAATATTATCCTACCTTAATTCCCCTGTATTTTGGTCAGTTCACATTTCCAGGGAAACACTGAAGCAATGTTAGCACAATCCTTTTTTAAATTTTACATATCAAAAGATAGCCAATGAATAAATACATGTTCGCACACCTGAACTTGTTTTTAGATAAGATTTTTGATTGGCTTTCTTTTAAATATGGTGTCAGAAACAGCAGGAATGCTTCTTTAATAGAATTTCTATAGTGGATTATTTCCCAGTGATTTGAATAACCCATCAACATAGTTTAACATTCTAGTTTGAAAAGCCAGATATTATTTTGCAGCTTTTTTACTCTCTTTATGTAGCATATGAATATATTAGAAGATTAGCGTGAATTAAATTAATCACTTCCAGTGATCAGCGTCTGAAAAGATGTTGAAGTTTTCTTATGATTGATAAAGGTTAAAGGTATTGTGTTGGTTTCACGTCTCATATAATGTTGATGTTATGGGTACAAATCAAGCTTGTGACCTTGGCCATGTATCATCCAGCTTCTCACAGCCTCTTCATTGAATTCTAAGGCAGCAATGACATTAAATAATCTGTAGCATAAGTAAAGATATGAACTGCAGTGAAAAAATTCTCACTGTATTGCTTGTCACGTTTTGACACCATGTTGTAAGCATCTTGATAACCGTAAAGCTCAGCATTTGTCCTCATTATGACTCCTAGGAGCCTTGATTCACCTTCAAAAGCCCAGTCACCCACATACACACATGCCCACAAACACACACACAAACCCAAGCATGCATGGGACCCTCTGCAAGACTAAAAATAATACCCTTCCTATTCTCTTCACATGGATACACACAAATGTACACACTTAAATATACATGGACTGACCGTTAGCTGCACACAAACACACAAACATACACAAGAAGCAACGTAACATCAACACACCCACAAGTACACATGCATACGCAAGCCCTCCTCCCTCACTCTCTCCCCCTCTCCAAGCCCTTGTCAGTTGATTGTGTTATTACTATGCTAACCAAATCCTTATAAATGTGATTTAAGGCTTGGCGGCCCTGCACTCCTGTTTTAGCCTTCTGCTACTGTGTTTTACTGGAGAGAGGAGGAGTAATGGTGGGAGGTGTGGTGAGAGGTATGAAGGGAGAGGGGGAAGAAAGAGGGGAAAGGCATGGGGAATGAAGAGATTAGAGGAAGGGTAGGATGAGAGATGGAAAGACAGAAGGGGTGAGTGGGAGGGAGAGAGAATGAAGGATAAGGAGTCAGGGAACCAGAGAAGGAAGCATGCATTCCCTCAACACTCGTTCCCTTTCTGTCCAGAGAGCTGTAAAGCGTCAGTAAAAAAGAAAAAATAAAATGGAAAAAAGCATCACATGCATCTTAAATGAAAATTTCAATTGAAAAACTTAACAGCCCTTCAAATTGCAGAATTTTACACGCGCCAGTAAAGCCTAAATAACACTCAACACTTAGAAGGAAGAGGGTGGTAGGGAGGAGGGGAGGAGAGAGGGACTGAGGGAGGAATGGGGTAACAACAGGGGTTATTTTGGTTAGTTGATGGGGATTGGATCAAGGTGACTGGATTGTGTTTTGTGGCAAGATTATTTGCAGTTTAGGAATTTCTATTTATTTACCTTTCTGTGCATCTTCGGTTCGTATTTTTGCACATCCGTTCTTTGAACAGGCAGACATCTTAATCAAACGGGATAAAATAAAGAGGGCAACAATATAGTCAGAAGGACAGGCAACTGCAGACTGTCTAATTAGACATTCAAGAAACAGGTAGGTTTATACCCCAACCCTCCCCAAAGACAGGCAAGCATGCAGCGAAGCACACATACATACACATAGGCAGACAGAGAGATGGGCTCTTGGTTATTCGTGGGGTTCAGTAGACCTTTGGTGGTAATTGAATCAGTGTGAGTGCTGAGTAGAGCTAGCATAAAAACCTGTTAACCCAAAAGGTCAACTTTCTGCATTGTTTATTTAGCAGGGAGACCAGAGAGAGAGAAGAAGCAAGGAAGAGAGAGACCCAGACACAAAGCATGAGTGGGGGGGTAGAGAAGGAAATAAGAGAGGTGATGGGGAAGGGGGAAAGGGAAGGAGAATGGTCAGCGAAAGGAAGAGAGAAGAAGGAAGTGGGAAACAGACTGCAGGAGGGATGCTGGGAGCATTTGTGATCTGTAAAATCAGCCAAGCTTTACATCACTGTTTTTATACTGTTGTTTATTTGTGTGGGAGATAGAGTGTGTGTGTGTGTGTGTGTGTGTGTGTGTGTGTGTGTGTGTGTGTGTGTGTGTGTGTGTGAGAGAGAGAGAGAGAGAGAGATAGAGTCCTGCCATCTCAGTGCAAACCACATTTTTATTTGTGAAGGAAGGGCCTTTGTCTGTGTCTAACTTGTTTGTGTGTTCAAGGAATACTGTCATTCCAAAACATGAGGTACAGTAGCACGGGAGGGAACAAAACTAAGCAATGAGGTGCCGGTGAAACAGCATCATAGCAAGCTAACAACTAACAACCAAATCAGTAATACAATTTAAAAATGCAATTTAAATTTGATTGTAAAACTGCAATCTAAATTTACATTTGTGTGTGTGTGTGTGTGTGTGTGTGTGTGTGTGTGTGTGTGTGTGTGTGTGTGTGTGTCATACTATTTCATACATGTAAAAATCACAGGGTCCAAATTCACAATCACAACAATTTTTAGAAAATGTTGAACTCTCTAAAACACTTTGCCTTCTTTCAACACCTTGTAATGGTAGCAATGAAAAGGTCTAACATTTAATGTTAAACTAGCACTTGGTTTGTATATGTACAAGGAAAATCACTGTATTTAAAACACAAGAGACACAACAGAAATCAAAATGTTAATGTTAATTTTCATTTTAATTCCATTTAAAATCAACCTTATCTATCTTATGCTGGGCCTTGGTCCAGACCCTCAGTTCATCCTCTGTCTGGAAAAGATGTTTTAGCTCCAGTTCCCCACAAGGAGTGAGAAGGAGCCTGTTACTCCTGATAGGCTCCTTCTTACAAACGGGAGGTTTGAACAGCAGGTGGGTGGTTCTGCCGCTACTAACAGCCACAGATGTCTGTATATGGTTGTGTCAAGGATATCCCCTTTCACTGATGTCATACAGAGCTTATTTGTATATATGTTCACCTGAATAACAAGGATATAAGGAAAAGTATAATAGGTCAGCTTTAAGTATTTCCTAAAAGACATTTTAAATCTTTAGAACTTTAATCAGAACTGGGACATCCCAGTCCAGTTACTGAATGTTAGCTGGCATTTCACTCTGTGGGAAGTAAGGCCCCTCAGTTAGTGTGCACATACTGTACTTATACAGCTGTTATCTACATGGTTACATGCATGCTGACATAAACATATACATGCTTGCACACTTTATCTCTCATACAGTCATGCCTGCATAGTCTCAGCCTCTCATCTTCATTCAGTTTCCCTCTCTGTCTCTCCCTTACACACAAACATACACACCGCCATCTGGGAAAGCCGTTAGCGGTTAGCGGTAGCACTTAGCGACGCAGCACGCTCCCTCAGTCCGCTCAGTCACCTTGATCTGCTTGCCCTTCACACAGCACCATTACTGCTATACTGCATCACAGTGGGTGTGGGCATGGGCATGTGAGTTACCATGTGCATTAAGAAGCGCATGTCTATGTATATGGATATGTATCTTTGTGTGTCTATTATAGGGCAGTACAGTGGGATATAAATGTCCAGTAAGGAGGGGGGAGGGGCATTACCTTAAATGAGTGAAGTGTGAAGTGTCCCTCTGAATAGTCTTGTGTAGGTTCTTGTCCATCCATGGACATGTGCAGATGTTTGCTGTTGGCTTTTGACGTGCATCTGTACCTGAATATTTTTAGTATGATCCTTTGTGTTTTTGGTGTAAGACTTAAAAGCAGTCCCACTTATTGAGAATGACAGTGGACTTAAATGTCTCTCATTCAGACAGACAAATAGCCTTAGATCCAGCTCCAACCTTGGGTCCTCTCCCTTGAGTCCTGTGCAGTATCTTAGCTGTTCCCAGGAGTGCGCTCTTCTGGACAGAGATCTCGGATGTTGTTCCTGGAACCTGCTGGAGCCACTCTCCCAGTTTGGGGGTCACTGCCCCAAGTGTTCAGATTACCACGGAGACCACCATTACCTTCACTTTCCACATCCTCTATAGCTGCTCTCTAAGCCCTAGGTATTTATCAAGCTTCTAGTGTTCTTTCTTCTTCATGTTGCCACCACTTGGTATTGCAACATCCATCAGTATGGCTTTCTGTCCACCACTACTATATATATATATATATATATATATATATATATATATATATATATATATATATATATAGCAAAGTCATGGATAAATTGTCTTTAGAAGACCTCTGAAGTTCGTGGTGCTAGTGTGGAGCAACAGGTTTGAAAACTGTACATCTTGTACTGTTACAGGCAGTATTTCAGGGAATTTTCATGGGAAGGCAAACAAAGTTGATGCTTGCATCTGGTATTGGTTCGTGAATATCTTGTTGTAGTCCCTCCCCTAGGAGGTGCTGTGCAGCACTTTTCTTGTGCACATGTATGCATCAGTGTGTGAAAGTGGCACTGGAAAAGGAGTGAATGTGTACTGCAGCAGATTTTTTAAATCCTGTAAGTTGTGAGGTGCAGCTGCTGTGAATCAGACTTGTTCTAGTGCATCCTCCCACTGCCTGTTGCAGGTTTGTGATTGTTTTCTTTCTTTTTTTTCTTCATTCATCCAACCGCCGGGAGTACACCACATCTGACTGGAATTTCCCCACAAGTTTTGCCATTTCAGAGGTGCTACAACCCAGTAGTTTGGTCATAACAGGCTGGTCCATATAAAAGTCTTCACACTTTCCCATTTCTACCACATCCAGCACACTAACCTCAAAAACTGACTGTTTATTCAGATCTGGAGATGCATTATTGTTATAAGATAATCAACATTGTTCACTTCATCCATGAGTGGTCATAATGTAGTGATTTATCTCTGTATCTGTATTATTGTTCATTATTTCTTTTTGTGCCAGTGGGAAGTTAGGCTAGAATGTTCTTTGCACTCCACTCCAACCTAAATATCCCACTACTGAAAGATGCAGAATCAAATTCATGCAATCACAAGTACCACAAAATCCATAAATACAACCTTAGTTTGCTCTTGGGGGAAATTGAGAGAGAAAGAGAATTGTCATGTTAATCCCTTGGATAGGGATGGCAAAATCACTCTTTGTCCTTCTGATGTCATTCTTGATGTTACTCATCAAATAATTCTTTTGAACAAATCCCCCCTCCTTGCTTTTCTCGCAGTCTTCTATAAGGTCTCTTGTCTTTTCTTTTCCTCTCCCTCTCTTTTTATCTGTCATTTTCCCTTCTTTGCAGGTCCGGGACCAGTAGACACCCCAACTGTAACGGGGCTTCAACCTCGTAGTGTATCAATTACCTGGGTTCCTCCCACACAACCAAATGGAATTATCACAAATTATACCCTCTATCTTCACTCCAGCTCAGTCATTTCTTCAGATTATAAACTGAGCTCATTCTCCAGCACCAGGTGGACTCCTAACCCAAGTCTGCTTCCCAGCACAAAAGGTGCATATCTACACTCAGGTCATAACCTCAGACCGTTGACCAGTCTGACCACCACTCAAGACTCAAGCCACATCTCCACCATGAAACTTGGCACTGTAGACAACCAGACTGAATCCACTCATGCTGGTGATGCGAGCCAAGGTACCAGTTCCGTCTTATTCCACCCCAGTGAACCTGATATCACCAGTGTAACTGCCAGCCTCTCATTGACACCAGAGTACAGTGCAGTAAGCTATAATACTGAACGCTTTATAGAAGATGGTCCTTTCTATAGCACCACCTCCAGTTCTTTAAGTGCAGCTTCAAGATCAACACCTCTTTCAGTCACTGTTCCAGGGAATATCACCAACTACACCTTTCTCAGTCTGCTTCCCTACCAGGCCTACAGCTTACAGGTACTAGATTTTAGTATAATTTTGGTATATTATAGCTTTATGATGTTTCATATGTAATATTTATAGCATAGCAATAAAAGTGTCAGGATTACAAATTAAAATTCTCAGTCTTAAACTTATAACCCTACAA
The DNA here is from genome assembly GCA_024447675.2 of Pterophyllum scalare. NCBI lineage: Eukaryota > Metazoa > Chordata > Actinopteri > Cichliformes > Cichlidae > Pterophyllum > Pterophyllum scalare. Next base: position 42,176 of record JAMQGT020013524.1, read on the forward strand.
TCACAACACATTGTGATGTTACAAAATTTGCTTTACAACATCCAGGTAGAAGCGTGCACTAATGCGGGTTGTGCAGTGTCTGAGAGGTCTCAGCATATTCGTACCCTCCCAGCTCCACCCGAAGGAGTTCCTGCTCCTCACCTTTACTCAGACACACCCACCTCTGTTCTCTTATCATGGGGTGCACCAGAGCGGAGTAATGGACCACTAGAACGGTAAGACACAATCACATAAACTCCAAAAATAAAAAAATGTGACAGACCATTCTGTATGAAAATAGAGTATGTGTTGTTTTTCCATTGTATCATGTTCTCTTTGTAGGTGGGTGATTGAGCGCAGAGTTGCTGGGACCAAACAAATCTCCACAGTGGGCCATCTTCTGCCCAATCCTACCCCTCTTTCCTTCCTGGACTCTTCATCAGCTCTTAGTCCTTGGACTACTTACCAGTATCGACTTGTGCTCCATAATCAGGCTGGCAACACTACAGGTAAAGCCATGATAACAGACTTAAGTGACAATGAATTCAGTCTGGCTGAGATAAGTCTAGCGCTACAGCTTTTAAATTATACAAAAAAATCTTTGTTGTTACAGGGCCCTGGGTCAATATTACCACTAGACCTTCTCGACCAGCTGGCCTCAGTCCACCAATGGTAAAGGTCTTGGGGCCAGAATCCCTTCAAGTAAGGGCAACTTTTTTTACCCGGTCCCTCACAGTTTCACCAAAATCTTTTGGATCTATTATGAGAGAGCATGAGCTCTGAAATATGGCCCACAGCACAGAGTTATTATCCAAATCAGGCATGGCGCTACTGATACTGAATTACAATATCTCTTAATACATTCAGCTGGTAGAAGGTGTCAGAATCATAGAATGTGCTTTTAGAATTTATAGTGTTTATGTTTCAAAGAAATATTCAGCGTCATTGAGAATCTCTTCAGTTACCCTAGGTTTGACAGCGTGGAAAAGACAAAGCAATGTCACACTGATTCTTCCATCTTTCCCTTTTCGGATTTAATGAGAGAGAAAAACATTCAACTCAAGGTCCCCTTCAGAAATGGGAGGGGCTGTGACCCTGTCTGAGGCAGCTTCCTTCCTGTCGGCCATTTTGAAGGAGGGACCAGAGTTAAATTCCGCCACTGACTAATCTCACATCAAGGCCTATCAGTGAAAGCTACTGAAACAATATTGCACGCATGCCAACACAGAGAGACGCATAAACCCTTGCACTCACAGCCTTACACTAATGCAAACTGCAGAAAAATGCTAATGCCTGTCATCATTTCAGAACCACCCCTGTCATCTCTGCCGCAGCACAGCTTTAGGGGTCACAGGTCTTAGAAGGAAAGCATTCCTTCCTTGTTGTTGCTAATTGGACAGACAGGCAGGCCGCTTCCTGGTTACCAATTGACCTTGACAGCTAAAAGGAGGATTTTGAGTATCTTCATTCTTCAAATTGTTTCTTTTTCTTTTCTACATTGTATCATTCTCCCTCGTGGAGAATAAGCTACTGTGTGTTGTGTTTTCTTTAATTGTTTTATTTCAAAAGTGTTTCTTTTAAGTAGTGATTCTTTGGTCGGGATCTCAAAGCATAACCAGAGTCAGTTGTCAGTCTCATCTTTACTGATTTGAAGTTGCATTTCAGTCACTCACAGACTCTGACATCAGTGTAATGTGAGTGATGAAGATCAACACATTTGTTGTTGTTTTGCAGGTTTTGTATTAGAGTATTCCTAAAACCAAATGAGATCACAGATATAAATTAGATTTTTCTTGTATGCACAAAGGCAGCTTTTAACACATCTGTCAAAATACAGCTGTCAAGTCTCTTCTGGTTATGACAGGTTTATTAATTTATTAGACCATCTGTCTTAATAATAAGAAAACATAAATATTTTAGAAATCTGTTTAAAACTTGTTTAAAACTAAAAAATTATATTGTTACATATTACACAAATAACAAACTGAGTTCACATTTTTTTATACCCAAATTTGAGCTGGCACACTGGAGTCCTCTGAGAAGTCAGAAAATTAATCAGGCATAACATTCGACCACTAAAACAGATTTTTAGCATTAAAATTTTAATTTGGATTAAAATGCTTGCACATACTGATAGATTAACCATTAAAGAAGTATAAAAAAAATTGGTAATTACCAATACTATTAATTTAGGGAACCTGTGGCATAAACCTTACATTGGGTGGTGGTCAAATAACATTTTAAGTACTGTATATTCCCATTCCAATTCTGATGTTACGTGAACATTAACTGAAGCTCTAGCTTAATCAGAAGTTAACATTAACTGCCAAAAAAAAATACCCAAGAGCTACATCTCAGTCTCTGCAGGCCTCAGTTAGCCTTCATGACAGGACATTTAGAAAAAAAAAAGCACTTGGCGAGGTCAAAGTTTGGTCATGCAACAAGACAATGATCCGAAATGCTGTGGCTGACTTTAAGAGGGCTGTGCATAAACAAATGCCCGCAAAGGAATGTAAAGAGAAATGGAAACAAATTGCCAATAATGTGAGAGACTAATAAAGTCAAAAAGACAGCAACTGCTTCAATTTATTGCTGCTAAGGTGGCTCTACAAGCTATTGAATCATGTATGTATTCAGTTTTTCACAGCACTGTATAGAGTAATGTGAAAACATTCTTTTTCACACAACTGTATGTGTAATTAGTTTTTCGTTATCACACTAATTATCTTTGCAAAGATAGTTTGCGTTTGTGGATAGTCAATTATGCTGAAGATGATGCATAATAGTGTTACATCTGTGAGCAAATTGTATCATGCACTGCACTTTCTCATTGACATTGACTTTTTATTGAATGTAATAGTATAGGTGCACAAACACACATACACCATGTCCTTAAACTCTCTCACTACCAACTGTATCATAGGTCTCTTTCTCACTTATATACACAAAAGCACACACATACACACATATCCTGTACTGGCCTTAGCCCCATTGCTCCGTGTCAGCCCAGGGTCTCTGCTGTCTTCACCATCTCCAGATTACATCAAGCTATTCAATCTGTAAATGACTTCCACCACAAAGCACACCCAACACGCACTTTGGGAAATGAGCTACCTAACTCAAAATGACCCTGCCCATATGTGTGTGTGTGTGTGTGTGTGTGTGTGTGTGTGTGTGTGTGTGTGTGTGTGTGTGTGTGTGCACCTCACAGTGTCACTTGGTAAATGAACATCAAGGTTCCATGAGAAATAATTATTCTTGACATTCATTCATAATATTCTCATCAAACAGTGACCACTTAATCACCTAAGCTCATAAGTCTCAGCCAGCTCTGAACTGATCTGTTATTGTACATGACAGTTCGTATATGTAAGTGTTTTAGATTGCACCGCACATAAATTCACATGTGTACGTGTGTGTATACAGTTTGGTTGTGTTTATATGTGGATGCATCAACAAAATAACATTCTAAAGAAAGCTGCAATTTAGCATTACATTTGTGTGTGTTTGTAAGTATATGTGTGTGTATTACCATTTGTGTATGTGCCAGTTACTTTCTTCCTCACCCTGAAATGCTGACAGACTGAACTGTTTCCAAATCAGATGCACTGCTCAACAGCAGCAGGCTTTTGTTTTTGCATGCAGCAATTCCATTACGAGCTGCTTTCATTATTTTAGCATGGTGTTTGTGCACGTGCGCGCGTCTCTGTGTACCCTGTTTTAAATGTGATGAAAGACATCTTCTGCTCAAGTCAAAGTCAGGTTATCTTTCCCCACATGACAGTTCAATGCCCACACACACACACACACACACAGAGTGACCACCCAAATACTGTTCACTCACTTACCCAGGTGACTAGTGTCACACCTGAAGACACATGCATTCATTCACACTCTGATGTCCACATCTTGCATGAGCACACACGGCAAGCACACATACATAAACACACACACACTACACCATGACTTCCTGTAGTTCATCCTAAAAGCTTTTTTTCACCCATCTTCATACCAAGAACATTTAAATGCTCAGGCAGTTAGGGCAGCAGGACAGTTAGAGATGATTAAACAAATTCTGTCTGCACCACTCGGGTTTACCTGAATACATGATTTTAAATGAGAAACACAATACTTATACCATATACCATGTTTATGTTGCAGGTCACATGGTCACCCCCTCTTATTCCTAATGGAGAAATTCACAGCTATGAGATCCGCCTCCCAGAACCCCGTATCGCCCTCAACAGTAGCAGTACTTCTGAGCTGAACATCACTGTAACGGACCTTGTTCCGTATACAAATTACAGTGTCACTGTTTTAGCATGCTCAAAGGGTGGAGGACATATTGGAGGATGCACAGAAAGTCTACCAAGTAATGCTACTACATTACCCACAAAACCTGAAGGCCTTTCACATCTGTCAGTAGTGGCAGTCAGTGAATCTTTTCTGGCCATTTCCTGGCAACCACCGAGCAGGCCAAATGGACCTAATCTAAGGTAAAATGCTTTTTTTTCCTCTTTTTTTTTAACCCGTATTTGCAGAGTAAAGATGTATGTCTTATATTGCTTTGCTAAGTCTACATTAATGCTTACAGGACAATGATATCCAAAGATGTTCTAACACACCCAGATTTGTGTTTTGGTTGATTATTTCTTTGTTGTAACAATGCTCCTTGGCAATACATTTTATACTGTTGGAAAGCCTGTTTATTTCCCCTTAAATGGTGCCACATTTGTTAGGAAAATGCTTTTGTGGGCCGAGCAGTAGAGTTGAGTATGTGGGCTGCGCCCATGAAAAACTTGCCCAATCTTCTCTGCCAATGCCAAACAACATAATCTATATCCAACATTAGAATGACTGTTTTATGTACAATATTAGCACATGACTAATTAACATATAATTATACATATACACCTTACTGAACACAGATATATACACTTCTATAGCACTTTTCTTCTCTGAGTGCTTTATTCAACATGCCTTATTCAGCCATTGACACACACATGTCTTTCTACACCTAAGTGCTTTCTGTCTAACATTCACACTCCAGTGGATATATTGGAGAGGCAGTATCTTGCCCAAGGACGCTTTGGCACAGCCAGGAATCAAGCCACCAACCTTCTGATTATTAGATGACCTGCTTTACACCACCATCTTATTCAGTCTTTTTCAATACAAATATAAAATGACAGGAAACAGGAAATAACTTTTCAAAAGTCTGAATTTGTTTTCTAATATTATTAAGTTAGCAGGATGTTGAATTTGTTCAGATGGACTTTTCTGGACTGTGTGTAGATTTCCAATAGCTAAATTTTAAAAAAGACATTCATTCTCCACAACATTGAGAAGAAGAGACTTTGAACCAAATTACTCATCTAAGTCTAAGCATTACAAGCTGCAGCTGCAGAAGTATAATATTAATTTAAACACATTAGAGAACTATTGCTTTTACTATTAAGATTATAAAACTTTAATTGTGCATGGGCCTTCTGCTTCAATAAACATACATAAATTAGAAGGAGAGATTCCACCTGAGCAATATGGTGGCTGCTTTGAAGCAATATTCCAGTTAACAGCAGCAAAAACTGATATTTTCATGTAAATATCTGTGTTTACTGAAGTCATTTTTCAACATTTTTTTTTCCTACGTGCTTCACATAACATTGTTACAATAGCTCGCCTATGTAGGAAGTAGTGTGTATGGTTAAGCGGGTTATAAAAACATGTGACACTATCACCATGATATAAATCCATAGACGCTTGTATTGATGATTTGGTTTCAGTTTTAAGATCCATTACACTCCTAAGATAGTGTCGGAGTACTGACAGTTGACCTGTTGTAATCACATGATTTTTGTCAGTAATGTAATTAGTTAACATGCTGCTATTGAGTTTCAGTATTACGTGCAGAAGATTTGGGCAATCTTGTACACACCGCAATTTTACCATCAGTCTTTAAAAGAATATGACTATCCTTGCATTTTATTAACCACTTGTCCAGTTCAAGGTCATGGGGGGCTGGAGACCATCCCTCCCAGCTGTCACAGGGCAAGAGGCAGGGTATACTTTGGACAGGTTGTCAGTCTATTGCAGGGCTAACACAGCGAGAGACGGACAACTTTTCACGCTCATATTCATTGCCAATTTACAGTCACCAATTAACCTACTATGTATGTGTTTGGACTGTGGGTGGATGCCGGACTCTCCAGAGCAAACAACCACACAGGTACAGGGAGACCGTGTCTTATGGAATCAACAGTGCTGACCACTGCACTACTGTGCCGCCCTCTTCAAAAGTACTTGATGGAAAAATATTTAACATTTAATCAGTCTGTCATGTCTGCTATGAATCAGTCACACACAACTTACCTCAAAGTGCATAGGGCCAAACCAGTTACTTTCTGATGTTTCTGTTTGCCAGAATGTAACCAAGTGGACAGAAATTAAGAAAAAAAAGTTTTAAAATTGCTCTGTACAGACACACGTCCAAGAATACAGTACAATACAAATGTTGTGGCACTAATATATGGACTCCGATCTGTGTAACCATCATTAACTTTACATAATCAGACTCACCCCTGTGTTTTTATTCATTAGCTTTGACCCAAGATTGGAAACCAAACTATAACAAGTAAAATCAGCATGTCGATAATGAGAGACAAACTGTGGAGATGTTCAGTTACTGCTGAAAAACTTAAGCAAGCAAGCAGATAGCAACACGTTAACAAGCTGCTAACATGAGTCTCTTGGTAATGAGCTAAGTGTTGTGCATTTTTTAATCAGTGTTTTCTCAGTCCTAATGCACATGCCTGGTTCATTTTGTTCTGTCCTGTTCTAGTCTGTCAGTGATTAGGCCTAAAATAAAGGTCCATTTTCCTAGTGGGTGATTAAAATGCATGAGCCTGTCTCTGTGTTCTGCTCTGCTCAGCTCTGTGGTTTGTTAGTGGGTTGGTCAAAAGGCGGCATTAAGCCCTTCTCTTCTGATTACAGCAGAAATTAGCATCACTGTAGGGAGAGGAAAACACAAACCCCCGCAGAAAAAAACAACCCATGGAGGGGTGTAGAGAGGGAGGGATGAGATACAGTGAAAGCAGAAGAATATAGATGATGAAAAACCAACAGTAGAGGAGGAAATGAGTGATAAGAATAAGAAGCAGTTGAAAATGTGCATGCAAGTGTGCGTGTCTACATCCATCCGTGTGCAGGCATGTGTGTACGGTGGGTTGCAGTAAGTGTATTTATGCTCATATTAGTTGATGTTGGACTTAATGGATTCCTAAATATCCAACCGTGTGTGTGTGTGTGTTTCTTTTATTTAAATTTCCCCTTCAGATACAAGTTGCTCAGACGTAAAACCCACCAGCCCCTGGCCATCACAACAGTTCCCACATTAACAGCCATGTCCCCACCCCCCTCCGAAGATCTCCATCGCTGGGCTCCATGTTTACTCCGGCACCAAATTGTTCTACCAAGATAAAGGCCTAAGCAGGTGAGATTACTGAAATGAGCTCTAGAGCAAACGGCAGCGCTGCAGCAAACCGTGTGTGCAGAGCCGATCGGCGAGCTGCTGCTGATGCCGATCTTTTAATACCGCTCAAAGATACATTAAGCAAATATCCCAAAGAATTAAATTGTTTTTCATACAGCGTCCCTAATCTCAGTTTGGCACTTGGTGGAAGCGCTTTTTTTCACCGTGCTTGCTAAACAGCTCTGGGTTTATGTCTCTACTGTGCTTTATTCAAGGAGTAAACTGACAAACTTTTGAGTGTGTCAGCACTTTTCATTTGCCAGGATTTTTTCATTGATGCTAGAGGAAATAGAAGTTACGTTTTCAGCACAACTAACAGAGTAACCTATTTTTCTTAATTCCACCAGTATATGGTTGACATCCAGTTTAAATCAGTGTTTGCACTATAAAAAGTGATGCTGTCTCTCTACAGATTCACCCGTTACCAGTACCAGTTAGTGGTTCATAATGATGTGGGCAACACCCCAGGAGAGATCGTTACAGCAGTGACCATGGCTGGGGTTCCCCTCCACCCTCCATCTTTGTCTGCCCATGCTGTCAATCACACTGCTGTACAGGTCAACTGGACACATCCGTGTAAGATTAACCTTCTTCTTTTACACACTGTTAAGGAGAGGTATTGAAACTCATTGTGTCTTGTACAGGGTCACGCTTTCATTGTGTGATGTCTGCGCTGTCCTTTCTGTTTGAAAAAGAAAAGGGACCAAAAAGTGAAACCAGACACTGAAAATATCTTATTTTGACTGACCTCACTCTTTTCCCTTTCTCTTCTTGTGTTTTTTTTTAGCTCTACAAGACCTGCAAGGAGAGGTGGAATATTTCCTTCTCACGGTGGAGTCTCCAGAGCCAAGTCTGATCTTGACTTTCACCCCTGAGATCACGTCTACAGTGATAAGTGACCTCTGGCCCAGTACCACATATCTGGTGTCATTACAGGTGTTCAACGGAGCTCATAATACGTCTAAGACAGCAGTTAACGTCACCACAGCGGATGGAAGTATGTGAATATTTCATTATGATTTTTGGCCAACAGTGATTTTTTTTCATTTAACTCTTGTACTTTTGAGGGTGTGATTGTGTGCATAGGAGCTATGGACACACACCTGAGCTATGTAACATGAACTGTGTCAAGTAGATGTGAAAAACAATGTTTTCTTAGGACTCTGTGCAGTCCTGTGAAAGACTAAGTGCACCCCATGACTCAGTAGCTTGTAGATCCACCTTTAGCAGCATCATTCTGGAAGAGTTTTGGTCCCTTCTTCATTCCAGTGTTGCTACAGTTCATTGAGGTTTGTGGGCATTTCATTAAGGTTGAGGTATAGACTTTGAGTGGGCTATTGCAAAACCTTGAATATGTTTTAAGGCCAAACCTACAACCAAGGTTGTAAGTTTGGTGTTCTTGGGATCGCTGTTCTGTTGCATGGCCCAGTTTGGGCCAGGCTTTAGCTGTTGGGTAGATGGCTTCAAATTTGACTCTAGAATACAGAGCAGTTTAAAGTCAAATAAATGACTGCAAGGTTCCCAAGTCCTGTGGCAGCAAAACAAGCCCAAATCATCACCCCTTCACCACTGTGTTTGAGAAGTGGTACAAGATGTTGGGTGGTGTTTGTTTGACCAAACAAAGCACTGTACAATATGGCCGAAGATCTCCTCACTCCAGAAGTCTTGTGGTTTGTTCAGATGGAGCTGTGCAAACTCAAACCATGCTGCCATGTTCTTTATAGAGAGAAGAGACTTTCTCCTGGAAACCTCACAAGCAAGCCATACTTGTTCAGTCTGAGGACTTCAGAGTCTTGAGATGTTGCTCTTGGGTTTTTTGCAATTTCTCTGAGTGTTGCACAATCTTATCTTGGGGTGAATTTGTGGAGACTTCCACTACTGGAAGGATTGTGGGATTGTGTTAATACACACCTGAATGCTTCAGACCAGCAAACTGCCAAAACTGCTTCATTCACAGAGGTGGTCACACTTGCTGATGATCAATTAAGCAAGAGAATTTGTTTAACAGCACCTGGTTGCTACTTCCCCTCTTAATTCCTGTGGCAGCAGTAAAGGTTTTTCAAAGGACTGTGTGGAGAAAACTTTTTCACTGTGCTGTACATTACTTCAATTCAGCACACTTAAGAGTTGTTTCTGGGTTAACATGAATTCTCTGCATCACTGTGCTTCACAGGAGATGTTAAACACATCATGTAGTGAGGCATGAAATCAATATAAAGTGTGTGTGTGTGTGTGTGTGAGGCAGATTTAAGGTGTTGTAAAATGCTTGTTTGCACCATAAGCAAACTGCAGACACACGCACAAACTACACACACTCTTTATACACACAAGCTGTGTCCTACCTTTGAAGAAAATATAACTGCTATTTTTTGCAAGTTAAAACTACTGTGCTTTAAAATACAATTACCAGTTTTTCACAATTTCATAATTCAGAAGAGCTAGGTGAAAGGTCAGTTTAGAGAGGTTAGAACTAACCAGCTCTTATTTATTGCTCAGAATTTAGACGTTTGAACTAACTTTGTAGTCTCAAACATTAAGTATTTTTTTATACTCCGATTCTGTACTTGTTTGGTCATTAAAAGAATGGGTGTGAGTTAGCAAGGTTCAGGTTTTTAGCAAGGTTTTTAAGTTGCACTAAGCTATGAGAGTGCTTTCATGCATAACACAAACTCTTACCTTTGATTTTCACTTCAAATCTACAGAAAACCATTAATCTTGAGTTAAAGCCATACATCATATCATTAATAAAAATGCTATAATTCCTTTATGTTTAAATAGAAAACCAGAGCCACCAGAACATTGATTGACATCATCACAATACAATACTCTCGAATACAGGGTCATCTGCTCCCAGAGCTTTAGCTGTCTGCATAATCTGTTAATATTTGTAAAATGAGCAACTGGGACTCTTTGTCAGGAAGTAAAATCTGGAACTTTGAGAGAGGGTAGTAAGTGGAATATGATTATATCAGTTCTTGGATCTACTGGTATTTTTCTTTTCAATCAGGGTCAGCTTTTAATATCTTTAGCCATGAATTGCTCAAGCTATCCAGCTGTCATCACTACTTTTCTCTCCATTTCCTCTTCAACTTTCAGCCGAATCTCTTAGCATTCAAGAGTTATCTATCAAATCACTCTATGTAATCATATGTCAGAGGCCACTTACTACAGTCTGTAGTTTTGTTTCCATCCTCACTTCCCTCTTTGAAAATCTTTCTGTTTTTTCTTCTCCCTCACACGTCTCTTCCTTTCTCACTATAATCATATGTCAGAAGCCTCTTTCTTTCTCTCTAATCTGAGCACTATAATAAAAAGTGCATTAAAAACATTAGAAAATCATTAGGTGCTAAAGGCAAAGCATGGCTCGTTTAACTGAGGGGGCTCCGGAGGTAATTTCATTATTTTACAGCCATAAGAGTGCAAGCATGCACACACACACACACACACACACACACACACACACACACACACACACACACACACAAACACACACAAACACACACACCAAGGTGGTCTAATATATTTTAACTAATGCAGCTCAGCCCTACCAACCATCTTAACACGGCCTGCAATCTATAGGGCAATGCCAACATCAGGACTAATTGGCAAAGTGTGTGTGTCTGTGTGTGTATGAGTAAAAGAGGGCCTGTGTTCAGTATTGCGTTGATAATGCCATCCTGCGGTAAATGAAATGTAGAACTGTAGGTTGGGCTTAGGTAAGTGCTTTGGCAGTAAATGAATGGGGTTAACTTCTCGTAGCTGAGTGCATTTTTCCTTAGAAAAATAGATGGATTCTATATGAATATGTATTTTATTTGCTTTCTCACTTCTTTCTCACACTCGTTTTCTCTCGTCATTTGAAGAAAACAGGTATTTGTCCCCTTTGATTTTTAGATTCTTTTTGGACTGTTTCTGTGAGTGTTTCTTTCATAGATACACTTTTTCTCTATGTAATTCACTTTCACTTTCTTTCATGCCTCTCTCTAACCCATTCCCTGTACAGTAGGTTACCATCCTTTATCAATCACCATAGGAGTTTTGGTTAAGTATCAGTGTTCCCTCTGGATGTGCTGGAAGAGAATTTCTTGGAAAGGGGAATCTAAGGAATTAAGGGAATTACATGGAAGACATTGTGAAAGAGAGACCATATAATAACACAACAAAGAAAGAGGAAGTTAAGAGATTCTGAGAAAGAGGGAGTGAGGTGATCATAGAGAATCTATTATTCTTAGTGAAAATGAACTCAGCTAAGACAAGTTAACCAAATTCATTTGCAGCCAATGCACTTATCTAAACCCAGACCACTGCTCTACATTTCATTTACTGCTAGACAGCATTATATATGCAATGCTGCACACATGCAGACATACAGGTGATCTCCCTGCCTCTAAAACAAAGCCACAGTCACCCTGTCTTACTGTATGTGGACGCTCTCTCATTCTCTCTCACACATACACACAACACAAAAACTGCTTGGGTTATATGAAACTGTGAAGCATATATGATATTCATAAAATGTTCACAATTAATGCAATACATGTTTCTCTTAAAATGTTCATACTGAGAAACACGTAGTTTTAACATTGCTGCTTTCACTGACTTTTACAAGCCTGGCCTCATAATTTGAATGCAGCACTGTTTTAAAGTTTTATGGGTGTGGTTTTTGTGTAAAATAAATAAATAAATAAACAAAACAATAAAGTCAAAGTCATCCAGGGAATGTGGTGTGAACCTGTGCCTTGGAAAACCACAGCACAGATACATTCTTTTGTGGCTCTCTTTTTCTATTTCTGCAACAGTTGAGATGGTCGGTATGTAAAAGCTTAGTTGTGACACTAAGACCACTGCTGCAGTTTTATCAAGCGTGTGTTTCAAGATGTTATCTCATGTGTCATGTCCATGGTTATAATCTAAAATCTGTTTGTTTTTCAATAATGTAACCAGTCATTGTGTTCAACTCACAGAGCCAGAGGGGATGTCCGCCCCAGAGGTGGTTCCAGTAAACAGCAGCACAGCACGCGTCCTCTGGTTCCCTCCTCTTCGACCAAATGGTGCAGTCACTGGTTACAACATCTATGTTAATGACTATCTTCATGGCAATGTAGACAACAGCTCAGGATCATACCTTCTGGGGGACCTACTGCCTTTTACTGTCTACAACATACAGGTATGCATATAGACAAGATCAAATATACAAATAGACATTTACTGTAAATATGTACATCATGTTGTTTTCCTGTGTTGGTGTGGATTTCAGGTGGAGGTGTGCACAGTGTATGCTTGTGTCCGGAGTAATGTTACCAAAACAACTACTGTGGAGGACCTGCCTGCTGACTTGGTAACACCACATGCGCAAGCGTTAAGTCCCAGGTAATATAGAGATGTACAGCCTCTTTTTCATAATGGAACATTTTTTTGGTATTTTTTTTCTTTTACTTTGAAAAATGAAAATATCTATCTATCTATCTATCTATCTATCTATCTATCCATCCATCCATCCATCCATCCATCCATCCATCCATCCATCCATCCATCCATCCATCCATCCATCCATCCATCCATCCATCCATCCATCCATCCGGTTTAATTAATTAGGTTTGATATTGCATATTATGCTGCTCAAAACAATTAAAGGAACACTTTTTAATCAGAGTATAACATCAAGTCAAACTTATGGGATATTGATCTGGTCAGTTACATAGCAGAGGGGGTTGTTAATCAGTTTCAGCTGCTTTGGTGTTAATTAAATTAACAACAGGTGGACAATATGGGAAACAATGAGAAAGTCCCAAAACAGGAATAGTTTTACAGGTGGATGCCACTGACATTTTTCCTCCTCATCTTTTCTGACTGTTTTTTCACTAGTTTGCATTTGGCTTGGGTCAGTATCACTGCTGGTAGCATGACGCTATACTTGGACTCTGTAGGTTGATCATTTTCATCAAATAATGTGGCATCCTTTTGTTCCTAACATGTTATCGCGTCCATCTCACTATAGATATTCGGTATGATTTTTTTTTTCCTATTGATATCTGATGTGTTTTCAAAGTGTTCCTTTAATTTATTTGAACAGTGTATGTCTGGTACTATGATAAATTGTGCAGAACTGCAATCTGTATGAGTCATCATTACTAATGTTTATATGAATAACATATAGCTTTAGTGATACAGCACAGCTGTACTGTAAAGCTAGATTTAATGGACAATCTTCAAAGACAGTGATTAGTCTGAAAGTTGCCTTAAAATGAAAATAATCCACTTTTTGATTGCTCTGAATATAAAATGTATTTAGATTAGTGACATTTTATTTGCAGCCAATTAATGGCATATAAAACATCTGCTTCTCGGGTGTGATCTTCACCACAATGTTGCAAATCTTGCAGTTGCAAAAGAGTGCTGATTTGTAGTTTATTTTCCTTCTAGTAAACTGTACATGTTGTAACTCTGTATGTTGCTAAAGAGGTCTTTCCTCTGCCAAAGATGTCAGAGATTTTTTTAAAAATGGGGAAAATCAATAGTGTGAAGTGTATAAAGAAACACACACCCTGACACTGTAACTCAACTTTGTCAGGCATTAACCATGCATGAATGCGTGTGTATGTTTCAAAGTTTATGTGTGACTGTGTGGGGACAATTGTGTGAAAGGAGTGTGAAGGAGAGCATACCCCTGCCTATCCCTTTCATTTTGTTCTGGTTGCCCCCTTCTCTCTCTGTCAGGGTGGTGAGATTAGATTGGTCCCATCCAGGCAAACCCAGTGGGATCATGCTGGGCTATGAGGTTTTAAGACGAACCCTCAGATCATGTGCTGGTGGGTCAACAGGGGTCACATCCTCCACGGGGAAGAGTTAAATGGCACAGGTGGTTTAAGGTTTAGATGTTCCTACCTGCAGTGTCCTGCGAGTCATGGTGTGTGCGCTGCATCTTGCTTCCATCCAGACATACAGGTGATTATGTTGCTATCAATTTCCACTCATATCTTTGTATTCTTTTTTTTTCTAACCATGTGTTTGGGGGGGGGTATTTGCAGGTTAAAACAATTTTCTTTATGGCTGTATTGAAATTTTTTTTTCTTTCAGCATTTGTTTTTTCATCTTTTTTTTCTGCTATAATCCTCTCTCCCCTGCCCTTTCCACCTCAGTGCAAGAGTCTCTTTTAACTAGAATTTGCCATGAGTAAACATTAAAACCTTTGCTGTACAACAACAATGTGCAAAACAAGATAGATGTCCAAGGTCTTGGCTGCTGATCTGGAGTGGAGAATACATAGTCCCTCAAGATATTATAGTCTTCATCAGAGACTCACAGACAAGTACAAACATTTCCTCTTCCAAACACTCACTTTTATAAGGGGTGCAGAATCAACCACTCAGTGATTAATTTCTCTAAACAGATTAACTTGTCATCTGCATTCACTTCCATCCTTATGTCATTGAATGCCAGCCAAGTTGGCACAGCGAATGCCTGCTATACATTTCTCCCCACATTACCCAGTAGTAAAAACAGTATCAACAACATATTTACAAATGCACCCACTTATGTATTGCAAGAGAATATGCTGAGATGAAGCACATCTAACTTACATGCTTAAAGAAAAGGGCTTTTTTTTTTTACAAATGCATACACACACACAGACTGACAGGTCCCTCACTGCACACATTGTTAATACGTAAAGGAGTATGGATATCACACAGGCCGTTTTCTTTCTTAGTTAATAGAACTGCAGAAGCTATGTCCTTGATGTAGTCCCCAGCCCCCAGTAACAAAGATGGAGTCATGGGAAATGGGGAGTTTCTGACTTGATTATGCGAATTTACTAATATAAAATGCTAACGTGTGCACCAGGCATAGATTATCATCAGGATTATCAAAACAGTTTATGAGGGTAGGTTTCCAAAAAGCACTTTTTAGTCACTCTAGAATTTGTAAAGTTACAGATGTTCTATGATGAAAAGATACATTTATGTTTTAGTGTGTAGCATATTTGAAAAAAACAGGTCATTTTAGATTGAGTATTTGATCATAGGACTATCCCCCAAATGTTTTACTGGCCTCCTCTTTGACTCACAGTCAAAGACCGGATAATCCCAACTTTCATTTCACACCTGTAACTTCAACTTTGAGTTGATTTTATTTACATATTAGCTTTTATGATTGTGCAATTGCATGTTAAACAGGTTTGCTGCAGTGGAGTAATTTACACAAAGAAGCCACATCATCATTGCTGTGAGGGTAGTTACTTGAGTTTGAATAACTCCTCCAACCCAGTGTGCTGCAACGGTAAACTAGTCCCATCTCTCCCAGACCACCAGTGCTGTGGAGGATATTATGTCCATGTGAAAACCAGTGAGTTCCAAATTACTTTATACAGTGTGTTTCCATTAACCTGAAATGTATTCTGTTCTGCTTTATTGGCGTCTGCGCTTCTTCATGTTGCTCAAGTGTTCCCTTCATTTGTCCTTGTCTTTGTAGATGAATACTGCTGTCCTGACCACTTGCAGGGCCGGGTCTCAGTGGGGCTGGGTGACAGCTGCTGTGGGGGGGTTCCTTATTCAATGACAGGCGGCCAGCTTTGCTGTAGTGGGAGCCTCCATGATGGCTATGGGGTCCAGTGCTGTGGAGGCCAGATCGCAGATAAAACACTGGTGTGCTGCGGTGATGCTGAGAGGGGTGCAGTGCATAAATATGCTCCAGGTGAGTAAAGAAACACACAGATAGAAATGTAAGCTACCATTAGCTGCTGTTTGAATGTTTTTGCCCGATGTTGAAAACACGCTTGGTGAAGTTTGAGAGGCTTCTGAGTCGTCTTTGTACAAAATTTTGTCTGGAGAAAGTCCTCTCCTCTAAAGTGCAATAAACTAGTTGCTCTTGTGTAAGAAGGATTTTGTCAAAGTTAAGTTGCTGGTTATGACTTAATGTGTACCTAGGGAAAAAGCGACAGGAGAGTTGAGCAGGAGAAAAAGGTTGAGGGGTAGACACATGGTGCAGGAACGTGGGGTCGTTTCCCCTTCTTTCTCTCCCGCAGTGTCCCAAAGCACCCGGCTACCATGGCACAGATGGGACTGTGCGAGTGTGTCTGTGTATTGGTGTGTGTGTATGTGTGTGTCATTAGACATCTTTGTCATGGCAGATGATGATGAAACACACTCAGGATGGCACCGTTGAGGGCACTGCCAAGCACACAGCAGGAGAAATACACACTCATTCTCTCTCATACGCACACATTTTTACACAGTTAGACGTATTTCAAGCACCCCCATTCCACCCCCATACACACACACAGAGTCAACAGGGTGCTCTCGGCAGGGTTTGCTTGAGTGTTGAATGCCAGAGAAAGCCACGTGGACTCTATTCATCACACTTAAACAATGGCCCCATATGGGCTGGCCTATAGTACTCCATTAGCCTATCCATACACACACTCACACAAAAATGCTCAACCAACACAGAATTACATATATGCTGAAAAAAAGTTACTAGAAAGTAAGTTTTTCAGAAACTGTTATTTTTATTTCTTGGCTATTCTCTTTTGTCATTCTTTTTTTTTCTTACTTTTCGCCCAACATGAGTAGTTTTTAATCCATTATCAATAAGAATCGCTTTTGGAGAGTTTTTCAGTTTTCACCTTCTTGTGAGAAATCCTTCATAATTTAACACTTATTATTATTATATTCCACATCATCACACCATTGCTCATTTTGTCTCATCTTTCTTTTCTTCTCCTCCACTAGATCCTCTGTTATCTCTTCCAGCTGAGCACGCTATATGGTCATCCTTCATTTGAGGAGGCCTCCCAAGGAGTGCATATGCTCCCTACCTCCTCTTCCTCTCCATCTTCTCTTATTTCTCATCTCCTCCTCTCCTCCGTCATCTTCTTTTACTCAACTTGTTTCCCCAAACGACTCTGGCCTCTTGTGCTTCCTTTTTAATCTCACCACATTTTCATCTTCCTCTTCCTCTTCTCCCCCCTCCCTTCCGTTATGTGCCCCCTTCCCATCCACTCATCAGTCATTAGCGTTAGCTTCCCCATTGAGAACATATGGTATGATGGATCGTAGGGCTAGCGGCGCTAGCAAGGCTAAGGGCCATTTGCCGGGTGCATTGCGCTGTCGGGGAGCCCTGGGGCCAGCTATGCAACCTCAACCCCACACGTCTGTTTCAAGACAGTCACACACACAACATGCACACAGCAACACCTATTATAGGATAGGCTACTTAACCTTGGCATCACACACTCACATTGCTCTTTCTCACTGAGTGCAAGCTTAGCTATTTTTAATGATGGTGAGAGACATATTTGAGTAGAAGACAGAAGAATGGAAAGACAGAATCCAAGAAACTAACAACATCTGATTACATGCATTTCAGTTTAAACAACAGGATACAGTGAAAAAAGTTGCAGTATAAGGAGTGAATGAAAATTTTTGAAAAAGTGAGTGAGAAAAAAGTAAATTATATATATATATATATATAAATTATATATTAAGTAAGATTTTTCTTACAAACACATCTGAAAAGAAAATTTACATTGTAAGAAAGAATGCAAAATAAAACAAATGATGCAGAAAGAAAGGTAAGAGAAGGAGAAAGTATTAGAGAATTAAAAAAAATAAAATATGCATCAGATAAATGAAACCTAGGAAAAAAAAACAAGAAAAAAGACTGGAAATGAGTAAGAGAGAAAGCAGGAAAAAAACAGTGGAGTGGTGAAGAGCTAGATGGAGCAGATTAAAGGAGGAGTGAAGGGTATCCCATTGTGCCCAGCTGATAGACTAGGTTAGGCTGATGTGATTATGGGGTCCCTGAAGTGCGATCTATCACACATTACCGTCCACACTGTCAACAACCATACACACACACTGCAGGGGAACCGCAATGCCAGGAGACAGCCGTCTGGCAACGGATACATGTACCGGCTTGTGTGCACATGTGCACAAGTAGATAAACACACAACCATTCATACACAAACACAGCAACAATCAAGCACCAGCACACACACACACACACACGCACACACACCTGTATAAAGACTTGCATTTGATAACACACAGAATCATGTGTGCATGCACACTCATCCAGAAATATGCCACACATACACACACACATGCTCTAGGCTGGACTATTTGATTTAAAATGGAACGCTCCCAGTGTAAATCAGATGAAGTCGAATCAGGGTCAGAAACTCACCTCATCCAACCCATCTCAAACTCAAGAAATCAACACAACACACATCAGTGGGTAGAGTTCAGTGTTTCTTTGTGGTTGTCCAGCAGTAAAAGTTTCATTTTCTGAATTGCACTCATCTTGGCTTGGCTTGGCTTGGCTTGGCTCGGCTCTCATTATTTACTATTTCATTACTCGCGGTATTGTGTTTTAAGCTGGGGTTTTTCAACACAGGCCATTTTCCCAATGTTAGTATGAAAAGAAACAAAAGTGACGCACGCAACCATACGCAGTGTTTCTCCTATAGAAATATATTTGTATTGAAAATGGTCCTTTACCTCAATTATAAAACTTTTTTTTTTTTCACCCTGACCAAGTAACACCTATTCTATATGTCATCAGTAATGGCCAGCCTAACTTCTACTCTGGGCAGTTTTATAGTTTGGTGTATTATTGTGATGGGCCATAATCCTTTCCTCAGTGTCCTGAGTTGTTACACAATAACACAAAGTCTCTGTGCTAAATCCTTCCCTTCCAAATCTGCTGGTTTGTTTAAACAGCTTCCCTTTCACTTTCAAGTAGATTAAACACTGTTTGTTTTTGGACAAGAGAGCCGGAGTTTTCCCGCAGTATTTCCTCCTGTGCTGCAGGTTCAAGACCAACTTTTAAGCTTTTCATTTGCTCATCTTTTCTTCTTTTTCTGAGTTTGTATGTAAAATGTTTAGCTAAGACTTAAGTGAGATTAGATGGAGTTTAAAGGAATGAGTGTGGTGTCTTTGGCCTCCCATTGCTTCCTGACTCTCCTTAAGTCCCATGCCTCACTGGGCTCCATCATTTACCCTTTACACTTTTTCATTATCATGTCCACATCTTTAACTCTTCCATCTGCCCTTCAACCCCATCAAACCCATCTCTCACTGTGGGTGCTACCGTAAATGCCCTCCCCACCTCAATTTTTATCTGGAAGTGAGTGAATCTTTAAAAAATGTGTGCATTTCTTTAACTCCTTCCCTTACTCCCTCCCTCTGTCCCAGCCCAGCAGGCCCCATCCAAACGTTCAAGGACAAATCTGAATATCCCTTTTCACCGTTTAAGTGTTAAAAGCCTGCCGGTGCCGGGGTGTTATCTTAACGCGCCTTGCCGTGCCATCATCAGAGCGCGTGATGAAAATGGCTGTGATGATGCTAAAAGAAAAAAAAGAGGAGGGGGAGAAAAAGTAATAATCAAATATGTTTTTCAAGGGCACAGTGACCATTTGCTGGAGGGAAATTATCCCAGTAGTTAAGCTAGCTCACTCTGAGCCTGGTGGAGTTGTGAGAGTGGATTCGTTTGTGTGTGTAAGTGTGTGCAATGGTGCAAGGTGTATTACTTCAACTTAGTGCATGCATCCTTTGCTTTTTCTGTGTTGCTGAGTGTTTCTGTACCTATGTGAACATGTGTTTGCATTTTTACATATGTCTTTATACACAAAGACATATATTCTTTGCATGTCCTTTGATTATTTATGCCAAAAGATTCTCATCACTTTCTGAGTGTGTATTTCTTTCTGGTTGAGTGTGTGTGTGTGTTTATCATTGCCAAATGCCCCTCATCAATGATGGGTAGCAAATGGCCAACAGTAGTGCATTCCAAACAGCAGCGTCTGGCTGCTTTAGAAGATCGAGTATTCTCTGAACACAGGAAGACATTTCTCTCTCTGTTAATGTATTTATGATGATGGCTTTTCTATTAGGTTTACTTTAATGACTGGCAAGAATAAAACTAGGGGCTGTCAGGACCACAGCACAGAGATGAGCGGTGTGTGTGTGTGTGTGTGTGTGTGTGTGTGTGTGTGTGTGTGTGTGTGTGTGTGTGTGTGTGTGTGTGTGTGTGTGTGTGTGTGTGTGTGTTCGTGTGTGTGTGTGCATGTGTGTGTGTGTGTGTGTGTGAATGTGTCCATTTGCTTGCATCCGTTTTATTTGCCTGTGTGTTACTCTTGATGCTGTTTCTTTTACATGTTTTGGATAAATTAAAAGTTGTCATTTAAAGGTATAAGTTACAGGTATGGATAGGAGCCAAATTAGGTTCACATGCGCATGCATACACTATAGGCTCTAATTAAATATGCTTATTTGGTACAGAGGTGCACATCACTGCTTCTAAAACAGTTTTATATCAACTGAATATCTTTGAACCAGTCCACTTGACAAAATTGCATTCCCGGTGCCTTTATTGATTTGAAAAATAAGTCTGCACTGTACTTTTTTGCACAATTGCAAAAAGGAAAAATATAAATTGTTTTACAATACAATAATAACTTATCCGATTTAGATTACAAGGTGTCTAATGTGGTGGAAATTCAGACTTTTTCCTTGTAAAACATAAAAAATACAATAAGACAAACCATTGTAATCTGTGTGGAAATACTCCCTTATGAATTCTGCCAGCCAGACTGAACGATTCATATCTTTTCGTGTGCTGCTTTACAGTTCTTCTCTTTTTCTGATAGAAGTTGAGCTTAAACTTAAAAGTTGTTTATTCTGTTTATTAACTTGGTGAAGAAGCAGACTATATTTACATTTTGCCCACCCACCCCATAGGTTTTAAAGTATTTTATGTAGTCATAAAGGTGCCAAAGAAGTTGTACTTTATGGCCAGCAGATCGCACCCATTCAAGACACTATGTGGGATTCCACCAGATACGCCACAGGGCATTTCAGAAGCATCACAGAAGCAGCTCTCCACTCTGTATCACTTAAACTAGCACATTGCACAGAGCAAGTGAGGAGGGCAGGAAGTCAAACACAGGAATGGCACAAATAATCGTGATGTTATAGCTGGTGTACTCCTGGAGTTGAGGAGAGAACTGATGGACTAATGAAAGGCATGGGTTGATACCTGTAAGTGGCATGTAGTGTTCACTTGATAAGTTAAAAAAAATGCTGTAAAGGATGAAAAGGTGAGTCATGCAGTGGTTAGCACTGTTGCGTCACGGTTCAAACCTGTCTGGACCCTTTTGTGGGGTGTTTGCATGTTCTCTATGTGGGGGTTTCCTCCCATAGTCAAAGGATGTGCATGTTAGGTTAACTGGTGATGGACCATATGTGTGTGAGAAGAAGTGGAAGGATGGATAGATATCACTAGTTTCATCTGAAGGGATGGTATAAATCTCTGTGGTTCATTACATGTAATGGTTATAAGCTTATAAAGCATACAAAAAATATATTTCTGTATTTACTGATTCTGTCACATATGCTACATGTTTTCTATTTTAGAAGATCTTACTCCATAAAAAAAGAAAATCTTGCTCATCTCGCATCTTTTAGTTGTTCTTTTTCTGTTTTGTCACTTTGTCAACTCTTTAAGTTGTTAATTTCTCCCAGTCCTCATCCCGCTCACTCTCTGTCGTTTTTTCTCATACACTTTAAACACACATGAACATCTGCTTCCTGCGTTTCACTCTTCAGTGAATCCCTGTTGGGTGTTGAAAATTTAACTACTACCAATGCATTTATTTCAGCTCTAGCACACACACAACATGTACATGCAAATATGCATGTACAAGCACATGCCCAGCTGGTAATATTGCTGAGAATAAAAGATGTCAGAAAGGCAAGAGGACAACGAGTCAGCTGGGAAAAGAGTAGTTCTGTATGTGTGTATTTGATTATGTGTGTCAGGCCACAGCATCCAGATGTGTGTCCAGAGGGGAGTACTGTGCACTGTATGAGAAAGTCAATTCACAGTGATTTCATCTCTCAACATGGCATATTGTACGGCCTCTATGGAGCACAAAGAGTCCGTGTGCCCGTGCGCGCATGCGCGCGCGCACACACACACACACACACACTCACACACAGGGAAGAGAAAGTTTTCGTAGGGCTCTGTGAAGTTCTTTGAAAAACTAAATATATCCCATGAATCACTAGCCTGCACCTTTAGCAGCAATAACATGAGGTAATTGTTTTCTGTAGCTCTCTTAAGGTCCTGGCACAGCATTTCAATCAGGTTGAGGTCTGGACTTTGGCTGAGCCATTACAACATCTTGATTCTTTTCTGTTTTGAGCCATTCTGTTGTAGATTTGCTGGTAGACTTGGGATCATCCTCCTGTTGCATGACTCACTTTAATCAAGGCTGTAGCTGTTAGACAATTTGTCTCACATTTGACTCTAGAATACTTTGATATACAGAGGAGTTTGTGGGCGACTCAGTGACTGCAAAGTGCTAAGGTCCTGTGTCTGCAAAACAAGCTCAAATATCACCCCTCCACTACCATGGTTTTACAGCTTTTTGTGCTTGTATTTGGTTTTTGCCAAATGTGGTATTGTGACTTATGGCCAAATATCTCCATGTTGGCCTCATTCACTAATATTTGTGTAGCAATGTGTAAGTGAGGAAAATCCATGCCTAATAAGGAGTTTTCCACAGTCTAGAATGTTTACCAACACCTAAACTGCAGCAAATAATACATTCCAAGGACACCACAAGAACTTCTGTTATGCTCTGAAAAGTCAGAGCTATTTTGGCAGCACAAAGGGGACCTCCACCATTTTAAGCATGTGTTTTATTTATTTATTTTTGGTCAAGATTTTGTTTTCTGTTAGGTGCGAGCTACAAGACAGGTTTCTTCTACACTTATTTTATAACAGAATAAAACTCAAATCAAAGATTTTAGAATATATAGGTAGAATTTCTGATGCAAGTTCTTGTAACCAGTGTACGTATGTATGTCTGTCATGACTGGTAATTTTAAGAACCACACCAGTTTTTTCTCCATGAAACCTGCTTCAGCATAAGTGTGTGCTGTTATGCATAAACACAAATCTGTGTATGTGTACACTTGCTGTGCACTTTGTGCCAAACCCCTTGTAATATATTCAGGTATTTAAAAGTGTTTGGTTTGTTTAAAGTTGTAGAGGGGTTTTGGTCTCCTAGAGAGCTCGGATAACCCTAATCCACAACACACATTTTTATCAGTAGTTCATTGGCAGGGCTAAATATTGACTTATCATTAAGTGGAATGACTGAAACCCTAATAATAATTCACGTTGTCTAAGCACCTTGTGTTGACGCGGCGCTCCCGACGCTATTAACGAATGTATGCAGATCCTGCGTAAATCTGAAGATTAGGGCTGAAGCATTCTGTGATGCAAGAGAGAAAACAAGAGGTGTGTGATAAAATGTTGTCTGCACATACACACCCATGCAAAAAAAAAACAAAAAAAAAACACAGCTTATAGAGAGGAAGAGAAAATAGGGGTGTGCATTTCAAATGTTAACACAAATGAACAGGGATGTCACACACACCCATACACAGATAACGCTTACAGAGACAGGGATTGAATTCCTGCTGAATGCATGATAATACAGTAGTGAAGTTTAGCTGCAGAACAGTAAACAAATGATACAAACCTATGAACTGTGTGAATGCAGAGAGAGTGATGGAGTAATAGTGCAAGGAAAATGGGATAAGAGGAAGGCAGGGACAAGAGGAAGGCATAGAGATGTTGGAGAGAAAAGGTAGCAAGTGAATGAAGTAAATGCGTGGGGAAAAGAAAAATGGGACAATCCGTGAGACTTTTATGGGAGTTTTCTCCCCTGGAAAGAAAGAGAGAGAAGAAAAAGGTAGAACATTAAAGGTTATATAGGTTGAGCTAGAATTTAGGGTCAGAAAAAAAAAAGATATAACTCCTGAACTTTAAGACACAAGTGATAAACGTGGCTTTTTTTAGAGTAGGGGAGGCAGTTGTGTTTGAACAGAGACATGTTAGATGGCGCAGAGAAGGACCGTTTGATTGCAGCCTGTTTGAGGGCCTGGTGTCCGGATGTAAAGAAGGAGAAGAGGTGAGGATGCTGAGAGGACGACGGATGAGCAGAGAGAAGCTATTTTGGAAAAGTGTTGAGCTGTTTATTTGCGCGTCATTGAAGCTGAAGTAAGGCGCTGGGGGAATTGGCCACCAAGCCCCCACTCCGCAACAGCTGCCGCTGCTAAGTGAGTTACTAGCCGTCAGACTGCCTTTATGTCACACAATCACATACACATGCGCTTTCCTGTCACATTGAGCCTGTGATGGATGCTTTGAGCATATAATGCACTGCACTAGCACAATAGAAAATATGTGCCATTCTACACTTTTGGCCTTTAAGTGAACTGATTGCTTAAATTAACAGCATTTAATGTGCTGAAAGTGTAAATGCTGATTAGAGTGTTCAATAATAAGTTATTTATCACTCCCCAACAAGCTGCAGCCCCATTAAAGAGTGAGGCTGTGATACAAAGCAGTGACTTAGTGTTTAATGTGTGCTGTCAAATAAAATGGGCATCACAGCTGGGGGTAGATAGAGCCACAGATCAGCATGTCATCAACTGTTAGGATACATTTGCTAAATACCTCATAAAATATAGATTATTTTTACAATAAACTAAATAATCAAGAAGAACTGTGGCTTTTTTCAGTATATCACTCCGTAATTCAAAATTAGAAGCTTTTACTGTGCGAACTTTCTCATTAAACTGTGATTAAAATCTGACCATTTTTCCATCATTGCAGTTGTGTTTTTAGTCAAGTCTTGCCATCATTTGCTCATGTGTATTTCTAATGCTCTCTCACAGCAGGGAGTTGCTGACTCAGCATTATAGTGGGATATGATTATAGCCTGTAATTCATTGTGAAGTCAGAGCTTGCCAGTCCAAACTATCATCTAAGCTAAGCCATCCAAGCAGCCAGGTTGACTGAACAGTTATCAGGGCCACTGGAGAAAAGGGTCTAAGAGAAGACCATGTAACTTCATGCCAGTGTTGTCAGCTGCTGTTAGGTTTGTCTCCACTGCATGCTGCTGTCAGGTTCACCCTCCTGTCCGTGACCTAACATTCATCAGATGCACAAAAGTGTCAGTGATTCTGAATTTGTATGATTTATGTATGCCAAGTGAAAATAAGTAGATTTAGTCATTAGAGTACCAAAAGATGTAGGTAAGGGGGAACTCCAGTGGCCTAGGGGTTAGACAACAACCAAGAATCTCCTGTTTAAATCTGAGCTTTTGCTCCCTCAGTCTGTCATCTTTTTTTATTATCGATGTCTAACAAAGGCCATGCGGAACCCCCGCCAGTGTTCTCAAAAGATCTTTGCCTAGACTTCTTCTGTATGGTTCAACAGTTTTTATTTGTAAAAATCTTGTTAAGAACTATTAGGGGAGTTAGAATGTATTAGTCTTTCAAGTATTCCAGCTCTTAAAAATTTGTAACCCGACTAAGTTATTTTTAATTGGTGTATTTTTTTGCTCCACTAGGAATTTCTCTCTTAAATCTGTGGGTATTGCCGAAGTTTTAATTTGGCTGTCATCTAAACCAACTCATGTTATTTGAATTTGAAATGTGAAGTGCAGGAGATTGTGAAGAAACGTACTTGAAATTTGATATTCAGCTGCAAAACATTTACAGGTAAATGGAGTGATAGTATGCATTTTAAATGTCACCTTGCTGCTGAAGGTGAAGTGGTGGCAGACAGACATCACCTATCACTGTCAGAAATGGCAGCTCTCAGAAAAACACACTTCCTCTCCCGTTGCACTCTTTCGATGGCGTAGCCTGAATATTACTGCTCAGAGAGGAGAAGAGGTGTGCAGGGGAGGAGGGGATGGAGAGAGAGAAGAGGATACGTGGATAAGAGTTGATAAGAAAAGATGCACAATAATATTCAGAGCAGCCTAAATACTCTTTCTGTTCATATCGGAAAGTATAGATTAAGGAGCAGGGGAAAAGGGAGTTTGGGAAGGAGGAGGGATGAGGATTGAGGGAAGAAGAAAGGATAGGGGAAGATGACAGAAAATATGGAAAAACTAAGGAGACTAAAAAGGGCATCTTCTAATACTATTCAGTTTAGAATGGTAAATGAAAAGGAAAAGAAAGTATGTTTTATGTTACAGAAAAACATAAAGGTGATTTCAGACATCACAGTGATGCTGTTATATATGACGTGATATAAAAACATGAAGGCCAACATATACGAAATAACAGATGATGCCAGGAGACCAGCTGCGGGAGGACCTGAGGGATTTCTAGGTGTTTCTTAAACAGCTGTTCACAATTAAAGAACATACTTTTGCAAAGATATTTATCATAGCATATATATTTTTAGTAGTAAGACTGAATTTGCACAACACACTGTAGTGGGAAGTGATCTATAATAAATCATTTCTTGCAAATAAAATATATTATGATGCACATTCTCTTGTCTTCAGGTTTCGTTTGCTGTGGTCTTGAGTATGTAAACTCTTCAACAACTCTTTGCTGTGTGGACAATGAAGGATATGCCACAATGCATCCTGCTGGGAATGCCACAGTGACACTGCGCTGCTGCAGGTCAAAGGTCATACATAAGGAGGAGGAATGTTGCAGTGGGATTGGCTATGACCCCCAACGACATGTGTGCGCAGACAGACCCACACCTGGTCTGGTAATAGAGGTGCGTTATTTGTGTGTGTATGTATGTGTGCATGTGTGTGTGTGTGTGTGTGTGTGTGTGTGTGTGTGTGTGTGTGTACACGCACGCACCTCGTCTTGTTTACCATAACATTAACCATAGATGGGGAAATCTGAAGTACACTGATCATTCAATCAACCAAGTTTTAAAGTGTTCATTTGTCAGTTGTGTCAATTTCAAACCCTTTTATGCTGTGAATGCATGCTGCTTGCATGCTTTAGGTTCACTTGTCCCCCTAGAAGGAAGAGTTGCTGTAAAACAACTTCTAAGTGATCACCTTTGTCCAGAGATACAGCATTTCTATCGTGGTCTCTGCCAGTATGACAGTCCCTCAAAGCATAAGGCAAAAAGCACTAGATATCAATACTTTTAAGTACCTAAGTCACATGTTAGGCTAGCATGTTAGATAGCAATCATCCAATCACCAAATGAGGGAATATGTTTTGGAATAATGATGATCCATCTTCCCAGTTAAGTTCCAGAGACTTGATGAATCCACAAGACCTTACTAATCCACTTATGTTTGGGTTTCCTTTAATTTGTAACCTAATTATATTTAGATTTTGTTACACCTTGTGTGCACTGGAAGCAGCTGTAGTATTTCAACCTATGCACTACTACTTCATGCCTTTGCTGCAGTCTTTGCTGCAACTATCAAGTATTTCAGATGTGGAGTATCTTCTTTTAGTCTTTCTCCTGAAAGTGTATTAATGGAAGAGGAACTGTAGGATTCCATACAATTGTAGGTGTTACATTTACAAATTGACCTGTACACATGTAGATATGGAAATGGAGAGCATAAGAGCACTGCACATTCAATGCTAAAAGGCTTGCAGTGGCTGAAATTAAATGAAAGAGCAGATCGTCTCCAGCAACACAGTGGACATTGGAAGTTAGATAGAATTTCTTTTTTTTTTCCTATCAAACTTGCTCTCATTGTCACATCAGGAGTTGGGGACTGGGCCATCCTCCATTTATCAACTGAGGTCCTATGGCTTTTGGGTGTTCCTAAGGCAGCATGAAATGGCACATGCATGCACACATACACACACAAACAGTGACAAAGGGTAAGAACTCTCATTAGCTCTAATGATGTCATTAAGGCCCATGTATACCACACATACATATAATACATGCTGTATATAGTTATACTCTTCTTCAAAATATAACAGCATATAAGAGAATTGTAAATTTACATAAGGTAAGTTTTTGTGCTGTCTGTCCAGCAAGTCACTTAAATAAATTTTTTTTTTGCTGTTAATTGTTTTAACTCCATCTTTTATCCTCATCTCTTCTCTTCCCCTTTGTTCTTTCTATCTGTCTCTTTCTCCCTTTTTTCTCTGTGCAGCACCAGTGTTTGCAGGGCGCTGTGTGTCCTGTGGCTGCAGCATCTACAGCTTACTGTGGCTCCTGTGACCTTGATCCATCTATGACTGCCTGCACATGGATCCTGTCTGCATACACACACCCTGACACACAGTCCACAACATATTCACCGTTCATCAGCATCGCACAGGAAACTCTCACTGCAGTCCTGTCTGGACATACAAACATAACTAACGCTTACAAAATGTTAGACTCACACAGTCTCACACACACTGAGAACATGCAGCTCAAGGGAAGCCTGTGCCCATTGCATGAGGAGGTAGTGTACAGTGGAGATGCCAGCATATATACCTTTACAGGTAATTGATGAGCATGTTTATATGTGTCTCTTTAGTGGTAAAACAGTAATTTAAGTTCCAGTGTGTGTACCAGAACTTTTTTCTTTAGTGTCTAGAAAAAAATTTTTTTTTGGCTATCTGTTCACATTTTGCCAACTTCTGATTTTCTTTTTGCATCAGATGATTATGCCTCAAACATGGATGTAGGCTTCTGTAGCTAATATTATAGCTGCATGTGAGTCAGTAAGGAATCTGAACACCCATGAAGATTGCACCTTAAGACAAAATCTGGAGGTGGCTGAGTACCAAGTCAAGTTGCATAAGTGAAATCACATCATCAGTTTTGCCACTTGATAAAAATGTATTATGTTCCAAATATACCAAGAAAAATTAATGCATAAAGTCAGCCACAACACCCTTCAGCTCCCTGAAAATAAGTAAACTAGACTTTAGTGTCTATGCGCTTAATATGTTTGAGTTTTAAACAAGTATTTTGCAGCTATGATTCAAATGATTAATTTGCTTCCACTTCAGTTCTCTGAGACACAATGAAGAATAACTAAAACATTCATCTGTAAAACATGGCGCTCACAGAAACTGCAAGCCTGCAGAAGCCGCTTCTGCATTTACTCTATACGTGTCACCCGCTGCAATCAAAGGGCTTTACAGACAGATGCCCTTCTACACACACTCCCTCTTTTACACACACGCACCAAGACAGCTGCTGCAGTGCACATTAATAGCTCAAACATGGTAACTCAGTCTGTGCTGTACACTTGCGTGTCATTAAAACTTAGAGATGGGCATTTAAACGCCATTTTCACATTCTCTACTATTTATCAGCCCAAAGGGAGCATGGGCATGTTTGTGTTTGTGGGCGTGTGTGTCGGGATTTTCAGTCTGTCCACGCATTATTTATCTGGCTAGTTACGCCTGCTAAATCAAAGAGTAATTGTGGTTGTGGATGCTATGTGTATGTGTATGGGTGGTTGTGTCCTCGTAATGACATGTGTTTTTGCATCCAGTTGGTTACTATTTTAGTGTGAGTCTGTAGTGTAGCTCTGTGCATGTGTTTTCGTTACTTTGCGTGTGTGTGTGTGTGTGTGTGTGTGTGTGTGTGTGTGTGTGTGTGTGTGTGTGTGTGTGTGTGTATGTGTGGCATGGGGTGGTTAGGATAAGAGTTTCTAGGCGATGCTGTGACACCATCTGGGCAGAGGCACATAAAGCTGTCGCCACCCACCATACACCAGATGTTTCTCAAGCACACACACACACACACACACACACACTCGCATACACACACATTCACACACACGAGTATCATGCTGTACTGCTCTGCTAAAAGACAAAAAAAGCTGATTTAGATCACACACAGATAGCTCCACATGTGGAGTGGGTGTCATAAGTGTATGCTGTATTGTCCACACCAGATTAGCTTTATAATATTTATTAATCAAACACAGAAAATTTGATTTTAGCATATTTTTAGGCAAACCCCACTAGTGTTTTATTTACATCTGTTCATCACTCTGCATTTTTTGCTACTTCAGTTATTTCAGTAGTAAAGACAAGCATCCAAGACTGGCAGTTTAAGCACAGGCTCATTTACAACAGTCCCTTTACACTCCTAAAAATAATGCATATATATGTGCAAATACATCTATATGTATATGCTCCTGATATGTATACGGTGCCAAAAAGGTTGTAATAACCTATCGGTCAGAATACATTCACACTAGTGATAGTGCTTATATACAGTACCAGTCAAACTCTCAAACACACTTACCTCTTCATATGAATGGGTGAGTGTGTCCAAACTTTTGACTGGTACAGTCTAATTATCAGTACAGCTGCAAAGATGGGACTATTATTGTTATTCTGGGTAAATACATTTGCCATTTAGAGCTTTGCCATCTATAGAATGTTACTGCATATGTTACAGCAATTTATTGTTCTCCAAAATATTGAGTCACAAATCTAAATTTTAAGATACCAGTACCATAGTCTTGTCTTACTTTGTAATAGATCTGGATACGTAGCAAAAAGCTAATTTCATTCCTTTTCTGTCATCTATAAAAACATGTACTTGTGCTGCACACTTTTTTCACTGTAAGAGTCCAGTGTATCTAAACTTTGAGCCTTTTTAGTTAAAAAAACAAAACAAAAAAAAACAACGGTGTGGGGGTGATATAAAGAGGTTAATATATTTTTCTCTTCTCCTTGCTCCCCTTACTGTCCTCCCTTCTTCTCTTGCATACCATGAAATAGACTCTGATCTGGAGCCCTTTACCACCTATGAGTACAGAGTGAGGGGCTGGAACAGCTTTGGTCGAGGCTCCAGCAATGTTACAACAGTGACGACTACTGAGGACAAACCGTGGGGAGTGGCACCACCGCGCTGGAGTCGCCTAGCAGAAAGAGATGATATCATCCAGTTGCAATGGCAAGCTCCTGCTCGGAGTAATGGTTTGTAAATGTGCATGCACATTACCACTTTGTGTTGTTATGACTGAGATAAGCCATAAAAAGTCTTCTCTGTATTTGGGGTTCAGTTTGAGTAACTCCAGTAAAACAGATGCAGAATATTTGAAACAAGTCTGAACAATGGTTACCCAACTATCTTTAAATTTTTACCAGGGGAGATTACCCACTATGTTATACTGCGGGATGGCACATAGAGCGTTACCGTGGGGATGAAAACAGTTTTATTGATCTCGGTGGGATCAGGCCTTTCCAGGAATACAGTTACCAGCTGAGGGTCTGCAACCGGGCTGGTTGCACTGATAGTACACAGGTAAGACTGTGTGTGGTTTGGTGTCTGTGCTGTCACAGAGTTGCTGTATTAGATGTACATCACATGTTTCATGACAGAATTAATTAACTAACTTTGTGAGGCGTACCTGTCCTGCAAAATTATACCAAGCTGTCATCACCAATAGTCTTTAGACATCTAGGCTGGTTTACCACCATGATTTCACCACCGTATTATATAAATATAATTGTATTTTTTTTAAAAAGATTGCGCCTATAATTTAAAAGGGAACACTGTATCTATTCTGTTGTCTGTTTCAACTCAGTTCTGTTTTTCTCTCCTACCATCCTTCCATGTAAAGCTCTCTTACTTTCACACACCAGCACATATACACACATTCCAAAATCTTACTCTGTTGTAGCACCCCATTTCAAAATGGCATTATTCCACTGTGTGATTATCTAATGGCTACTCTAAAGATGGCCTTAGCTTCACTGAACTAAGTACCACTTTACACTGTAGTTAAGTTCACTTCTTTAATTTAGCTTGAACACTTAAAGGTTTGTTAAAAAAAAAAAAAAGATAGGGAATTTAAAGAGAACATTACTACTTCTTATAATTATTTTGCATCATCTGATAGATAAAAAGAAAAAATAGAAATGTAAGTGCATTGCTACACTTGTAGTTCATGGAATAAAATTACCATACTGTTAGGCAGGTTTATTATTGTCCCAGGCATTTGTCTGAATACAAGTATGCAAAGGTCATTTTTCTCTTAACTTTTAACCTCTTTACATTTAACCTCTCAACTTCACTTTGGGTTAATTAAAAAAAACATGCTAGAAGTAATGGTCTGCTGTTGACCACTCTTCTGACCCATTTTTTGGCTAGTGGCCTTTTAGATTAATATCTTTTTACCCTCTCAGCTGATTGCTAATTTCTAATCATTGTTTATATCACGAAGCTGGTGCAGTCCACAGTTGGTCTGCCAAGTGATATTTTACCAATTTTAAACTTGTCTTAACTTTGTTGTTAAGAAATTAAATTGTATCATGGTTTCTACACTTTTTGAACTCTGTTCTGTTCCTGTGCTGGAACAAGTTGTTATTTAGCCTTGTTTCCGCTCTCCCCCTGAATGCAAACCTCTGGATTTGCTGAGCCTACCTGATCTTTCTGATAGTGCCCATAATACCTTCACACAGAACTCCCCCCTCTCCTGCTATCTCTCTGGCTGTAGCTGAGCTGATATCACCACAACAATTAATTTCTCTGGCTTAGCAGTGATGAAAGCTCATGTTTAAAAACTGTCTTTCTGGGGTTTTTAAAGTTCATTTAGCATCTCATTATTTTGATGAGCACATGGTTACATCAAGAGAAAGCCTGTGGTTGTGCTGACGCAGGTATGGGTTGAACAGACTTGCTAAGATCAGGGTAAAATTGTTTTTAATGAACTGAAGTATACATAATAATAACAATAATGCCTTATATAGCGCTTTTCAATTCTGTGCACCATTCATTCACACCTCAATCATACGTGGTGTAGCCACATTAGCCCTGGGGCAGTCTGACAGATTTGTGCCTACCGACCACCAACAAACCACATTCACACTTAGGCAATGTGGATTAAGTGTCTTGCCCAGGCACAATGACAGCACACGCTCAGATGGGGACTCGAACCCACGACCCTCCGGTTGCGCCACTGCCACCCTTAATTACCTCTCTTACATTACAATACAATAAATTAATTTTACAGAAAATGTTGACGTGGATGAAGTAAGACTGAAAGGACAGGAGGAGTGGTGAATGGTCAGTGAGACGATGGGAAAGAAGTATTATAATGACATGTTGTAGAGGTTCTCTCTAAGCAGTTCCTACTCTCTGTAAACTAGACTATAGCACAATGTGATTTGTTAATACTGGTGCAACACCATTCACCTCATACTAAGGACACTGTTGTTTTTTTTTTCATTCACATTATCCTAGTTGGCTCCCATATCCATACAGAAGTTAACAAATATTAGCTGGCATGTTGATGATTTATGATGAGCAGTCCATGTCAATAGGACACTGGCCTTGGAGGATGATGCTTGTTAACCGCCTGTGTGCAACTTACAGTGCTGTGGAAAAGTATATGCCCCCTACTTGTTGGGGGGGGGTGTATTTTTTTGCATATTTGTCAAACTTGCACGGGGCAGGTAGGTTTGGATAGCTTTTTTCCCCTTAATAATGAAATAATCATTTAAAAACTAAGCTTTATGAGCTCAAATTAGGGCCAATAATTTTTTTCAGCTTAAGTGATCTTCACAAATAATAGTTTGTTTTTGTAAAACAGCGTTTTTAAACCCCTAAAACCTGAATGTCTGCATGAGAATTACAGATATTTGAGGTGTTGAGGCGTAAAAATCTTTTACTAGTAACTTCAGCATCACATTGAAAATGTGAGCTGTTTATAAGTTTGATTTACAACTTTAAATTTTAAAATAAACTTTAAAACATCACCTTAGAAGCTCAGAATCTTAATGGGTAACATAGTGCAAATCTGTGGACATTGTCAATCACAAGTCTAAGATGTATATTTAATTATGCTACCACCGCTGTAGAGTGTGTGCGCCTCCACATTTAACTTTTTAACTTATGGACAATGTAACGTAGTCATTTAGACATTTGCTTGACAACCTCGAAAGGTTGCTGGGTTTATTACAGCTGGGGACACAAATCCCCTTTGGGAGGGCATTCAGCATAAAACTGCCAAATCAAAAACATGTGGAGCTACCTGGTTTGGGGACCCCTCATGACAAGTGAGCAGCTGAATGTAGCCTTAGACAATATAGATCCTGCTGTTGTGTGATGTTACAGTTGTTTAATAAAAAAAAAACAGGGCAACATTCTGCATGTGCGAGGCAGCGACTGTAAGCAGATTTCAAGCCTGTGGCTCCATTTGGATATCAGTAAGTGAAGCTGTGATCAGCTTTAAAGTTCTAGGTGAAAGTAAAGAGCAAAGTAATTGCGGGATGCTAGAGAACAGTATTATGCCTATTTCTGTGCTGTAAACTCACACCTGAAGCAAACCATAATCATACTACTTTACTCAAAATGTGGTTTAACATGAATATAGGGCATTCAACATACAAGTACCCTCAGACCACCAACTCAGTCTCTGTCTTCCATCCTCTCTCTAACTCTGCCTCACGCACACACATACATATGTTCACACAAACAAGCACACGCACTCTCTGCAGAGGTTGGAAAGTGAGTGAGTTGGATTAGTTTGTACACAAGTGAAAATTGGCCAAACAGTCCCAATTATGGGATAACTTGAGCTAACCTAATACACCACTGCAATTACCTGGCATCAGCCCCCTCACAAACACACACAGGCACAGACAGAGAAACGCAGGTACACAGGAACGCACACCTGCCGTGACAACAGAGGGTGCTGATCTAATATGGTTGGTCACTTTAGAAAGGGAGGAAGAGCGATTGGTCCCTCTCTGTCTTCGAATCCTTTTGTCCTGTTCTCGCTGCTATTTGTCTCCTGTCATTTCCTTGATCTTAACATTGCATTCCTCAGTTTCTCCTGGCTGCTCTTTGCTTTCTTACTCATCCTTACTCGCACTAGTTTTGTGTCCTGTCATCTGTAGTCTTAACATCTATATGTATCTTTCTAGCAATCTCATTTTCCTCTGGCTCCACAGATTTACATTCTCTGGTATATAGAAAGAAGGGATGAATGACAAATATTATAGCTTTATGTTACATATATATAATATTACATATAAGCGCAGCTTTAGCATCTATACTCTGTTTTATGAACCATAAATGACTCAGCTATCTTGTTTGCAAACAGTCAGTAAGAATTAGGTAATTTGTAATCTCTTTAAAGAAATAGCCACCATATGAAGATTGTAGATCTGTAGAATTTTTGGTAACTGAAGCTATCTGATTCTCATTTGTCATGTTTGGCCATGCTTTGGTTGCATGTGGAGAGCTGAAGTGAGAAAGCCATTGGTTATTTTCTGACAATTTCACTTTTTTTTTTTACCTCTTTAATTGATTTTAACTACCTGAATTTGTTAAAAAAAAAAAAAAACGAAACAGAAAGCTTTCAAAGTTCCATCTGTCACCCTTTTCAGTGAACTATAAATTATACAAATCAGTGATTAGAAACCAGATGTAATTATAAGAAAAACTAGTATCACAGGTCACTTAGTTTCTTCCTGAAGGGAGCCCACGTCATCCATTTCTCTCATTAGCTCTGTGTGCTAATTTTTGTTTCCCTGTAAAGGTATGCAACATTCACAGATTATGTTTTTATTCTCTTTGCATTCAAGAAAAATGTTGACGAGCATTTTGAGTTGAGAACACACTGAAACACTCTCTGAATGATCTTGTGCCTCCACTGCATCCTCCTTACCTTCTTCTTCTCTGCTCACTTTGCTGTTTTGTTCTACTTCTGTCTGTTTACATGTGTACACCTGCATGTACCTGTGTGTGTTTATCTGTGTGCACGTGCTTGTGTGTCTCCTTAGTTGTAGTAGCTGTGCTCTAATTGCATAGCACTGTGTGGGACAGGTGGTGGAAGTGCTAGTGACAGTCTATTAAGGCAGGATATCCCTGTTGCCATTAGCAGCAGATTGCCCTGTGATTCTGTGATCTCCACATTCACTCAGCATTCACATGGACCCACAGATACTACACTACGAATTTACAATAAGATGGTCACTATTATTACTGTACTAAGAAGCAGTATTTTTTGTTTGTTTGCTTGAGCGATTGCGTGTTTGTGATTTATTTTATTTTTGCAGCAGCTGCAGCAGTGAGACTAATTATTGGAATCTACACATCCATTATAATTACTGCATTTCCTGCCCATTGCATTGCTTGAACAGCTTTCCGTTGGATTCTCTACCATGCTGAAATGCTAAAGGAAGTGAGCGGTTTAGAATGGGAGAAAGGTTCTGGTGCTGCTACTGTTCACTTGGTTGGTCTCTGCAGTGGCTCTATGCTTCCACCGGAGTTTAAGAATGACTGTATTACATTATATAGTAGTCTACAGACTTCTGTACAAACAGTCAGACTTATTATATCATTTTAGTACATGAACAGAAATGAACCAATGAGTTTACACCACCTGTCATTTTGTTGTTAAGTTTGTTTTATTTGGTGTATTTGTAATAGGAGTATATATTTAGCTACCAGCAAAGATCTTCCTCTGCTGTTAAAGGGCCTTGAGAACCTTAGAAACAGGAGCCCGTATTTGGTTGCAGTTTTTGTGTGGCAGTTATAGAAATTTATCCCTTTCATCACTTTTTTGTTCAGTAAAATACCCCGACTGTTTCATATTTTATCTTCTCTGTGTGTGTTCTTTCTATACCTCTGTGTGTACATCTGTGTGTGCGATTAGGTGGTGGCAGTGACAGTCCAAGGAGTCCCAGAGGATGTGCGGCCTCCCGTGGTAGCAGCTGTAAGCCCCTCCTCTCTCCACGTAAGCTGGTCTGAACCTACTCTTCAAAATGGAAAAATACAGCGATACCATCTGAACCAGACTGGTGTTGGAACCATATTCACACACACTGATGGACCCAGAAATTATACAGTGACTGGTATGACATGGTGCATGATTCTATTAATATCTGCTCACTTTTCCTTAACTGTGCACTGACACTTTACTTGTTTCTTTCTTGTTACAGTCTTGTATTTTCTTTTTCCTTCCCTTTCTCCTACTTTCTCCTGCTCTCCTTTCATCATCCTTCTTGTCTCTTCTTCCCAGTCACTAAGTGTAAAAACACTCCAAAGTCAAGTGTGTTCAC
This sequence comes from Pterophyllum scalare, assembly GCA_024447675.2. Lineage (NCBI taxonomy): Eukaryota > Metazoa > Chordata > Actinopteri > Cichliformes > Cichlidae > Pterophyllum > Pterophyllum scalare. The sequence goes on from JAMQGT020013524.1 coordinate 79,532, forward strand.
AATAGACATGTTGCCTTGTCTTCATGCTGTAGATCTGCACATGACAATGATGGTGTCAGGGCTGGGTTATGTGTGAGTCTTGTTTTATATACCCCTAGGAGGAGCAGTATTGCTGGCCTTCTGTCATAAGTTACAATACACACATATGCATGCATGCACATACACACACACACACGCACACAGTCATGCAAAAGCAAACATCTGTGTGAAATACTGTAAAGAAAACATTAGTTGTTTCTAATAAAACACATTATATTGGTTACAAAGGGAAATACAAATCTAATGTTATCAGTGTAGGCATAGTAAAGTGTATTTTGGGACTGGAATAGCTTTATTTGAAACTGTTCAGTCTTTCAGAGCTGATTGCATTATCCCCTTTTCAATTTTTATGCATAGGAGTCAAGTGATGACATCTTTTGAAGCTAAATTTATGTGGCATTTTCCCTTCACAGTTCTCTACTCTGCTCTGTGTTGGATTCAGACCAGGCATCAGCTTTGCCAGTAGCCAATAGACTATTCCCATGGTGCCTGTGGTTGGCTTGTATGGTCAGGAGTTGTGTGCATGTGTGTTTGTATGTGTAGGCACGAAGCAAAGCAAACAATGCCAAATAGAGATGGTAATGTGCTGTAATACTGTACCAGCCCTGTGTGCCAGTGTAAGCAACCAGCATGTGTGTGTGAAATTCCCCTGTCCCCCAGTGAGACACTGGAAAACTATGAGTATTCAGCCAAAATCACTACTGGGGCAGCCTCTCTCTCTCTCTCTCTCTCTCTCTCTCTCTCTCTCTCTCTCTCACACACACTCTCAATCTCTCTCTTTCTCTCTCTCACTCTCTCTCACTCTCTCTCTCACACTCTCACTCACTCTCTCTCGCTCTCTCTCAATCTCTCTCTCCTCCTTTATTTTTCCCTCTCTTCTAAGCTCTGCACTTTGCAGCCCTCTTTCGGAGCACGTGCATGTTTTAGGGAGTCAGCGGAATGTATTGGTGTTTTTACAGCAGATAAGATAAGATTGCAGATCTAAGAAGTTTATTAATCACAAAATAAATCATTGCCACAAGAAATACAAAATACAGAATATATATATATATATATATATATATATATATATATATATATATATATATATATATATATATAATCATTCGCTGTTTAGTTGGACTCCCTTTTGCCTTCACAGCTGCCTTAATTCTCTGTGGCATAGATTCAACAAGGTTTTTTGCAAACATTCCTCATAGATTTTGGTGATTTGAGCTTTGTTATGGAAGTTGCTGTTGTTGCTGGAAGCAGCCATCAGAAGATTGATACACTGTGATCATAAAGGGATGGGCATGATCAGCAAAAATGCTCAGTTATAATGCTCACACAGTACCAAAGGGCCCAATGTGTGCCAAACCCCCCCCATTACCCCACCACTACCAGCCTGACCATTGATACAAGGCAGGATGGATCCATGCTTTCATGTTGTTTATGCCAGATTCAGACCATTCCATCCAAATGCCACAGAAATCTAGACTCATCAGACCACCCAACAGTTTCACAATCTTCTACTCTCCAATTCTGATGAGACTGTGCAGATTGTAGCCTCAATTTGCTGTTCTTAGCTGACAGGAGTGGCACCTGGTGCATTCTTCTGCTGCTGTAGCTCATCTGCTTCAAAGTTCAAGATGCTCTTCTGCATACTTAGGTTGTAATGGGTGGTTATTTAAGTTACTGGATTATTTTCTCTTTTTAGACCGTTCTCTGTAAACCCTAGAGATAGTTGTATGGCAAAATCCCTTTAGATCAACAGCTTCTGAAATATTCAGACCAGCCCATCTAATAACCATGCAACGTTGAGTTACTTAAATCACCTTTCTTCCCCATTCTGGTGCTCTGTTTGAACTTCTGCAGGTCGTCTTGACATCTGTGCATGCCTAAATGCACTGAGCTACCGCCGTGTAATTGTCTAAGTTTTACTTTAACGAGCAGTTGAACAGATGTACCTAGTAAAGTGGTCAGAGAGTGTATATGTAAATTAACAAGTGAAAGAACACAAAAATAATTGTGTATTATATTATAACCCTTCCTTGCCATGATATGGCAAAGTTATAACAATAATTACTGCATACAATATAAAAAAATAAAGTTGCCTGTTATATTAAGAAGTGGCAATGTGAAGATTGTGAGACACACGATGCCCAGTGTTTCAGCTAATGCTCACTCTTCTACAGAGGGGGGAGGAGTTGTGGGAAGTGATCACTGCTGGTAGAAACCACCTCATTCTATAGTGCACTTTCTTAGTCTTAGTCTGTGGCTGAGTGCTCTGATATGACTCCAGTGTTATGTGCAGGGGGTGAGAGGTACTGGCTAAAATTCTTATTAGTTTCCTCAGTTTCCTCCTCTCTGACATCTCCATCAAAGACTCCATTTCCAATCACAGAACAGAATCTGAATCTGCATGTTTTTTCAACATACAAATAATAATAAAATATTTTTGAAAAGAAATATCACTGTCTTCATGAATTTGTTCATATTGCAGTTTAATTTTATTTGGTCTTTAGAATATTATTATCCTCAGGCAATCATAAAGATACTCCATAATTTACACAAACTAAGATAGAAAAGGTGAGTCAGTGAGTTAAAGGAAGACTGAGGCAGAGATGTGAGGTGTAACTTCAACAGAAAAATAAAGAAATAAGGAATGAAAGAACAGAGAAAAGAATTACACAAAGTGGGTGAGTGAAAGATCCTCAGAATGACATGTTTTTAAAAGAGAGTGAAGGAGAAACAGAGGAATGAGTGGGGCAGATAAAAAGATGGATGGGTGAATCTAAGTGTTTTCAGTGAAATATGAACAGAAATAATTGCTGTGCTATTCCCTCATCCTTAATGTTTAATATGCCATTATTCATCTTCTCTGCACCTCACCACTGTCAGATAGACACTTCAAGATCTCTCTCTCTCTCTCTCTCTCTCACAGACACACACACTCGCTCACTCAAATCACAGAAACTGGAGAACTTATATTTTTTAGCTACTAAAATTACGATTTTAGATTGAGTCGTTTTTTGCAGTGTTGTAACTCGATCTGATGAATTCCTGTCAGGCCAAAGAAGCCTTCTCTTTAATTATTTTGGTATAAGATGTACACATTTATTGTGGAAAGTTCATATGAAAGGATGAACATTATGAATTTTTTTTTTAAATCAAGTTCATATTCATTCCAGCTGGTGGTACCTGTTGCTTTTGAATGAAGATATAAAAATTCTGATATGCATATGTTGCCCAAAATTTCACCCTTTTGGCTTTAAAAATAGGTACAGATGTATATCAGACATTTTAGGAATTTCTTGTTTGCTTTCAGAAGAATCGGGCGTGTTTTATATCTCTGAAACAACCATTTTACACTCTGCCCACCTGTAAAGGGCATTTTAAAGTCTCAGCCTGAACAGTGAAGAAGTTGAGTGTTATGAGTCCATTAATTTAGCAGCGGCCTCTGTGATGACAGAATCTAAAAATACAGAAAAAATATGTGGTTTCTTGTTTATCCAATTTTGCCGTAGGAAAAGCAACAAAAAGACTCATATTAATAGCATCTAGAGCTGCTCTAAAAAGTGACACTTTATAGAGAGAAGTAAGTACTACTGTTCAAAGATACCCCATGTGAATCAATATTAAGTATTGCTATAATTAGCTCACAATGAATTATTGCCTGCAATTATATAGATTATGGCATTAATCATGTGTTTAATTGGTCTTTTGTAGGCTCGTTATTAATTCAGAACTGCAGGGAATAGAGTATGTTCTTTTATTTATTAATGCGTTCCCCTCACAGTCCGTGCTATGACTGGTCCATGCTATAGGTACAAGTAGACGCATATGGTCCTTTTGTTTCATGTTTAAATCCTGAATGTGTCCTGAAAAAGTGTCATTGTTACATTATATAAAAAGTCTGCCATCAAGCTAGTTAGCAGCCACACCTTGTAACCTTCTCAAGAACTCAAGAATAATTGTAGGAGGGGGAATTATGGGAGGGACTTTGTAGTAAAGAGGGATGTTCTCTTAGATACTCTTGATCTATTCTGATGCTGACTGGCTTGATGCTGTCTTTATGTTCTTCTTTTGTTGGTGTTGGCTTAATTAAAGAAAGGAACAGTTAAGTAAAGTCAGAGGACTGATTAAGGTCAACAAATATACTTTAAAACATAATCAGGAAAATTGAATGTTTGTTTCAACATTCACTTTAAGCTATGTAAATGTCAATAAAACTCCACGATAGATAGATAGTGTGTGTGTGTGTGTGTGTGTGTGTGTGTGTGTGTGTGTGTGTGTGTGTGTGTGTGTGTGTGTGTGTGTGTGTGTGAACCTGATCTCACTGCTCCATCCCAGACGGTCTCTGCATTAGGGAGCCACAGACAGGAAGTCAAACTCTTAATTATTTAGGAGAGGTGTTATCAAAGCTCTCTTCTCTCCCGTCTCTCTTTTGCACTCTTTTCTTTCATTCTCTGCATCACCTCTTGCTTTTTCCCATGCTGATTTGTTTTTCTTTCTCTTTTTTCTGTTTCGAGGTTTATGATCTTCATTCTGTGTCAAGGTTTACTCTCTCTTTCTTCTCTTTCCATTCCATCTCAGCTGTCCTCGCATTTCTCCCTTCTGTTATTTTGCTGTTTGGTTTTCCCACTTTCTCTGGATCTTTCACTTTACAATCTGTATCCCTCTCTCTCTCTCTCTCTCTCTCTGTCTGTCGCTCTCTTTCTCTGTATCAGGTGGCAGGCATGGTATTGCGGCCTGCGCCCATCAGCCTATCATATTCTCTAATGCAAACAGGGAATGGCAACCTGTCAATAAAATGCCATTTCAAATCAGTTATTTTTACTGCAACACACACACACACCCAACAACGGTCTCACATTTGTGTCACTTGTTTGCTCTCTTTCTCACATCCAGTCTCTCTCCTTGACGTTTTGCTTGAACACCAACTCTGTTATACTGCCAGAGTCTCTCGGTCTCTGTTTCCCTCTGTGTCAAACACAAACACCCACAGATCTCCACTGTGTCCAACTCTTACGATGACAGTTGCAGCCTTGTCTCGCTCTTTGTTAGTGAGCCGCTGGCTGCTTACATCCAAACCCCCCTCCACCCGTTTTCACTTCCCAGTGATCACTGTTATAATGATTGAAGCTTCCTCTGTCTTTCCATAATCAAGCACTCAAGTGCATGCACGGATACACACATGCATACAGGTATGCGCACACACAAACACGCACTGTCTTTCTGTCCACACACAGACCATAGTAGACATGGTATCATTTCTCCAGCAGACCAACACTGCCCTCTTCAGGCCTAGAGTTATAGCTAATTTGAAATGTACTAAGAAACGTCAAAGGAGTTCTTCTTTAGGCTTGAATGCATGTGCACATGCAAGTCTGCTGAATGACAAGTATACCTGTACTTGTTTTGGTTTATATAGAAAATGGAAAGAGCAACAATAGAATCAAGTGATGCCTGACTTTGTAATTCTTTTTGTTTCAGGTGGGATTGATAAATTAGTTTTCACAAGCATGCTCTCTGATCAGTCCACACTCCTTCCTGGCATGACTATAGACCATAATTAATAGACACCATTTCAGAATTTTGATTAATTTGTTTATGTACACAGACGTTTCTTTACCTCTGAAGCCGTCATCATGCACTATTTGCAATATGAAGTTCTCTCCTTGTGGAACGCTGTCGGGATACCACCTCTGTCTGTGTGTGAGAAAATGTAGCGAAAGGTTACTGTTTTATTCAGTGTTGCAAAAAATGACATCATTGGCATCGTAGATATCATTTACTATGGTAGAGTGCACACATGCAGATACACACGCTTAGTTGCACAGTTAAATGGTGTAACAGAACCTTACGCTACAACCCCGGTTCTTTTCGTATGGCTGGCAGATTTCCTTTATTTAACCCAAACACAGGGCAACATTGCGAGAACATTGGCACACAGACACATTGATCAGAGGTTGGGTTAAGCGTGGCAGGCTGCGAGGCATGTTAAGCAGGCTAAGTAGTAGAAAGAGATGTGAGGAGGACGTGGCGAAGGCTTCCACCGTATGTGTGTGTGTGTGTGTGTGTGTGTGTGTGTGTGTGTGTGTGTGTGTGTGTGTGTGTGTTGGTGCACATTTTCTCTGCTGTATGTAGTCAACACTGGGTGGGTATTGTATTGTAATGCATACAGCAGCTGGGACACACAGTAGGGTTTCTCTTTCTGTCTCTCACTCTCCAAATATACACAGTCGGAGACAGCTATAGATAATTTTATAGATAATATTAACAAAATTACATCAAAATGATGTTTAGTTAATGTGTTTTTTGTTTTTTTTACTAAATTACAGATGTGATCTTTATGTAAGGATAATTGTAATATTTGCAACATTAATTTTCAGAGAGTTCATCATATTTATCATACATATATTGAACCATTAACTACTAGAAATTTTGATCTTTCCATGAAAAAAGTCACACCTTGATAAGCAGAGTTTTGACTGAGTTATTTCTGAGTTAAAATGTAATTGTAAATAATAAAAGGAATTACTAAGTATGAAAGAAAAGACATGGGTGAAATAAATTTTCTAGATTCTTATTAATTTCAAAATATTTATTATAATAAATCATATTGTAAAATATTTATTTCTTCACCTAAAGTAGTGCGTAAATAAAGAATTCAGAACACTACATTATGCAGTCATCCTTTTGAAATAAAGTCATTTTACTTCTTTCATTTTCCTTTGAATTTGATTTGCAGGCTGTTGTATGTTGTCAGCTAAGTGAATGGCCATAAAACATCCAGTCAACCCCCAATGTCAACACTTAGGATTTGCATTCATCCTCATACATCCACCTTACATCAACAATCAGGCAGGAGAGATATAACTGAAGGAAAAACAGGTTTCCAATGAGTAGAAACAATAACTTTGTTTAGGTACATACAGGATTTTTAGCTTTACTTCTACTATTTAAATCATATTATAAAAGCTGATTTCCTGTGGTTGCAACTAAAGGACTGCTCAGTCGCAATGTGATTTCTTTTAAACTGCATAGCAGGTGCCTATAAATAAATCATGTCTGGACACTGTAGCCTAAACGCATACAGAGGTATCATAATTATCATAGATCAAAAGCTGATGACATTACAGCGTTGGACTGGTCCTATCCCATGTCAGTTCCGCAGCTGCCCATCTTTACGTTGTTTCATTATTGAGTTATGGCATGCATAATTTAACACCGACAGATATGGATCCATCCATTGAGAGAGTGTGGAAAGAACAGAGGGAGGGAGTGAGAAAAAACAGTCAGGAAGAAAATGAGTGATATCATCCGAGCAAGCGTTCCTTATTTCTCTCCCTGTTCTTTTCTCCTTGTTTTTCAGTTTACTGTTTCCCTTTTTGTCCACTTTATCCCTCTACACTTTATATTCCTTTGTGTGTCTCATCTTTTTTTGAAAAGCTCATGTGTGCACTTTGATGTAATTGAAATTTTAAAAAAGAATGTGAGAATGGGTTTATCAATGTCTTGGTTTTAGCACATACTCACACATATCCCTGTGTTACAGGTTTGCAGCCATACACAGACTACAGTTTTGTGCTTGTGGCCTGTACATTTGTGGGATGTGGTGCCAGCTTACCATCCACAGGACGCACCCTGCAAGCCAAGCCTGCTGGTATGCAGCACGCACACACGCATGCACACACACACACACACACACAAATCCTGCAGTATTTTAAATTCATTTACAAATATAGTGATATCAGTACTTGCCACACATTTATCTGCACTAGAATGCACATCTAATTTACAACAAGATGGTTGGATTTTTTTAATGCAAATTTTTTTAAAACCGTTTGACTCAGCTTGTTATCATTTAAATAAATACTGAAATTAATTACCTCTGACATTTAGTATTTTTGATTTTACAGTTTACCTTATCTCTGTCTCATTTCTTCTTTACATCTGTGCTCTCCTTTTTGAATCCCCCCCCCCTGTTATTGTCCCCTGTGCTGCCTCACTGTACAGGATTTTGTGACCCTTAACCTTTTTTCGCTCCCTTTTTCCTTCTTCATTGTAACAAGTGGGGGCACTTTATATTGTTGCCTGACTGAAATGTTTGCTTTTTTTTAAATTAAAAACTTCAATTAATATTGATTTTTCCTGTTTTCATCCATATCTCATTTGTCTTCTTTCCCTTGAACTCCATTGCACGTGTCTCTCCTCATAGATATCCTCCTACTTCTTTTCTATCTAAATATATTTAAATAGTTTTTTTTGTCTTTTGTGCACCTTTTAGATACTGTACCTTGCGTCTGTGTTCAATTTCTTAATTTTTTTTATTTGGACCTACTATTTCTGCTTTTTTGAGCTCACATTTCCTTGCGCTTATCCTTGTGTCTCATTTTTACATCATTTTATGTCATCTTAAATATATCAAACTTTGTAGTTTGAATGAATATATCTATAACATATTTATAGTTATAGATTGAATCCAATGTACTTAAACTGTCTTCTAAATAACTAAATTTTGAACCATTAATGTTCCTTATAATTTTAAGTCATGAAATTATATCTACAATTTCCTCATCATATTCTGTTAATGGCCTCTGTCCTTTCCTCTCGTGTTTTGGTTTTCTTTTTCAGCATCATTGATAATTTGATAAACTATATTTTCACAACGTTTCAGTATTTTACTAGTGAACCAAGCAGTGATCTCTTGTGTCCTTAGTTAATGAAAAATAAGCCTTTAGTTCATGTTTTCCTTGCCAAAAGAATCTGGTTTCTCTACACAAAGTGATGCAATTTACTTTTCTCTCCTGGGTGACAGGACCCGTAGCAGTTTGAATTGAGCAGAAGTAGGACTGCTGACTAATTATAGATGCAAATTAATTAATAAAGTAGGCTCTCATTTGCTTTTCTTCTTTCATTCTTTTTATACTCAAGGTGTATGGTTAAGGCCCAGACACCTATTAATAAACACATCTGCGGTGGAGCTGTATTGGGATGAGCCATCCAAACCTAATGGACACATCTACCAGTACAGGCTGAACAGAGACAATCGAACTATTTTTACCAGCGACCACCGTGACCAGAATTTTACCGACACTGGACTCTTGCCAAACTGCAGGTAAGGAGCATGAACTCGCACACATTTACACATGCAGCAATACAGACATGTGCACCCACGTTGAAGTCGTACATACAAAAACACTTGACATGTAGCTTCATAATCAATGCCTTTTTTTGCGGTATGTATGTGTATGTGTTTGAGTCTTTACACTTGGGTCACCCTAGTTTAAAAGCATTCCTATCACCCCATCCATGTCTCTCTCAGGACTGCACTCTGCATATGTCTGTTTGTGTCATTTAATGAGCAAATATTTGACATGCCAATGACTGATGCAAACATTGCCACGCACACAAATTAAAATCACGAATCAGATCTGGCTTTTGCTTGCAGACAGCAGTGAAGCGTTGGTTTTATTTATCTGTTTATTTTCATTTAACCTTTATTAATCCGTGTCTTTTTTCCAGAGTGGATTTTCCGTTTTAAATATGGGAATGATGCTTTCCAATCCCTCCGATTTTGCCTCTCCTGTTTCTCCTCAAGCTTCTCTCTCCCAAGACAATTTCTCCTTACCCCAAATAGAATTCCTGGGATAACACCCCGCAGTACTCCATTCTCCTCTATGTGTGAGTGAAAGAGAAAGACGGAAGGAAGAAGATAGAAGTGTATGTGTGTGTGTGTGACGTTTAATTTTCCTTAATTCCAGATAGTCTGCCAGAAGGCATTCCTGCTCTGACCCTTCGCTTCTCATCACTTGTCTCGCTTCCTATTCCCTTCTCTTTCCTCTCCCTCTCACTCCCCTCCTATCCTTTCCTTCTTACCTCATTCCCTTCCTCTTCCCCTTCTTTTCCCAATTTAGCCCTGCGCCAAGAATTACACAGGGAGCACCGGCCCCATTATCCAGACAGACTTGTGTGTGCATGTGCGACTGTGCACGCTCACATGCCTTTGTGTGTGTGCATGTGTCTGTGCGTGAGACTGCTCAAAGTGGCCATTGATTATTTATGACAATGTTGATTAGCTGTCACTTTGCTTCAGCAGCCCAGGAAGTGTCTAAGATGACGAGAGAATTAACCTATTCCCTCTGGCTGGCCCCGCAGGACAGACTCACACACACACACACACACACACACACACACACAGAGCCAGATTCACAGCCAAACAGATGCAAATGCCTCACTCACCGATTACCTTCCGCACATACACACAATTTTACTTTTGATATCCCAAGGCGGTGTTTACATTTAAGTAAATATCTTCCAGTGATGAAGTGTTTAACTTCATTCTCCCACTGAAACCTTATGCCATCATAAAATTCCCCCTCTCCATCACTCTCAGTCTCTTCTTCACTCTCTTCCTCTCATGATTTCTGTCCCTCTGTCTTTCTATCTCTCCTTGACATAGTTGGTGAGTCTCAGTGAGCCGCATTTATTTATGTTTTGTGTGTGTCTGTGTGTGTGTCTGTGAGAGTAACATATGAGTAGTTTTAATACCCTTTCCTGAGTGCGTTCTAACCCAGTGCAGAGGCGCTAATGGGCTCCTGTTTAAAACCCTCTGTACAGGAACAATAACCCAACACCCGCTGCCTATTAACGCATGTGTGCTGGAGTTTATAGCAAATTAAAGGCTTTTAATGTTAAATGGTGGCCCACTTACACAGCTAATGTAGGCTTTAGCACCAACCAGCCTCGTGCTCTTAAAAGGGAAATCTATCTTATGATGTCATTGGCAAAAGAAGCAGAGAGCGGGTTGCGAGAGGCAGCAAGACAAATGAAATCGAGAGCAGAAAAAGTGTGTGACAGCAATGAAGAAATTCACCACAAGGGTAGTTGCTGTATATATAAACACTCAAGCAATCTTTAAAATGTTGAAAACTAAATTGTGCTAGTGTTTGTCTTTATGGAGCTGCTTGTTTTTGTTTTTGGTTTAAGCATTATAATTTTGCTATTTAATCACAACTTTCAAGCTTTATGTTTGTATTCATTCATTTTCAAAATTATTGTCATCCAGTTCTGTAGTGGCTCTATAGTAAATGTTTTTTTACACTGAAAGTTTGTTAATTCATCTTGTGCTCCATATGGGTGCAGTAGTTCCTGCTAGAAGGAGGCACTGCTGAGTCAGAGAGTGCGTGATAAAAGAGAGCGACTTTGCCCTACTCATGTTAAAGGGTTTTTGTTGTTGTTTGGTTTGTTTTGCTTTGTTGTTTTTTGAGAGGGAAGCTTTTTTTTGTCTTCACCAAAACTGCTTGCAAGCCTTCATTTTTTTGGCCTCTGCTTCTAATCAAGAAATTATTTTTAAATGTTTTAAGGCTTAATATAAAATAGACTAAATCTTCAGTCTAATGGAATTTTATTTTTGGTTTGATTTTCACATTTTCAGGACCACAGGCAGCATACAATGTACAAAAAAAGTAATAGCCTTTGAACCATAAATGTAGGCCAGAGTTCAGTGCCATGGTGGCCTATAAATATGACTTCTTCCTGTTTTATCATCATGTATTGCACATGTACTCTTTGGAAGCTGTTAGATTCCTCTAGTAATACTTTCAGTCCTACCTCATAGATATTCTTCTGGTGCCTCTACTTAGACTGCACTGGAATGCTGTTTCCTGAGAGTAAAGCTTACACTTATGTTTGTCACATTACAAGTAACAAATTGCTCTTGTGTTGTTAGTAGATCAGTTGCATGCTCAGTTCATGATTTGTGTTTGGTCGTGACCCTTCGTTAATTTGTGCTGCTCTTGGTAGATTGCATTGGTCATTAATGAAATAAACAAGTTCCATCTGCTTTAATGTTCACAGATTTGTACTGTTGGAGATCATCCACAGAACTTTCCACTCCCAATTGTGGCTTCACACTAATGTACTACTAACAGGGATTTTGTTTTACTTCACTGAGACCATTGCATTTGCACAGCTGGGCTGATTTTCATTATACAAATGCAGGGAAGTTTATTCTGGCTGTAATTTTCTTCTGTTGCACAACATGCACAGCATTGCTAAGTGTATGCAAATGCACAATCATGTAGTAAGTTTTATAGCATGTGAGTAAGCCTTGATTTGATTGGATTCTTATGAAGGACAGCAGATCACTGCCACAGATGGAAGAAAAGTAGAAATAGAAATGTTGCAAAGTGGACGTGGCTTAGTATATAAATACGCTTCAATACTTGATGTATGGAAATACATGGAGCCTGTAATTAAAGTAAACATATTTTCAGGTTGTATTGATCAATGCTAAGAAATGTTAAGATATATTGTTTACTTTGTAAAGAATATATGTATATGATTTGTGTTGAACTGCTCCTTTAACACAGTCTCTCTGTCATGTCTTTGATGCTTTCTCTACACCTCTCTTTGCCCCACTATCTATTTAGGTACTTGTATGAGCTGGAGGCTAGTACAGGAGGTGGGACTGGGGTGAGTGACAAATATGTCATACAAACACCCGTCTCATGCCCCTCTGGGATCCCACCTCCCCACGATGTGACAGTGCTAGGCCCCTACTCCATCTCTCTTGCCTGGTCCCCTCCTGGTGAGTAGCAATCTGAATGAGAGGACGCATGGATGGATGAAAGGCTGGATGGCCCTAAGTCATTTTCCATGAAGCGTATTAAGTTATTTTAAGTCAGAATGATCTCACAGATTAGGCATTTATTTTGAGTTCTATAACTTGTTTATATTACCTGTGAATATGTGTAACTAACTGTTCTCAGTCACATGTATATTTAAATGTCAACAGTTCAACACAGAAACAAAGCTGGGATCATTAATACTGGGTAACTCGTTAGTGCTGTTAATTTCTGTGCTCTCTGTGTTTAATAAAATTTAATAAAAATCAGAAAAAAGGGGAATCAGACTAAAACAAAAGCTCGGAGTAGTCACCTTCTGGCCTCTCAAGACCTGGACACATTCACAGGCATACATGAGCATACACATAGGACTGAGTTTCATGCTTATGGGGCAGTGATTGTCTGCCCTAACCCATCTATCATTGACTATTACTATCTCATTAGGCTGATTTCCTATCTCAGAAACCCCTTAAAGGGCCAACTAGCAAAGACACTTCACTTAGTCGCGTGTGTGGATTTGTGTGTCTTTTGTTTTTGTATATTTTTGTCTGTGTTTATTTATGCATCTTTATACGTATTTCATTGTGTGTGTGCACACACCATTGCGAGATATTTCCATAGGCAGGCCCATTCTATCGTCATTATGGGTTGATTTTAAAGGTGAGGAAATATCGGCTGGGTTCTCACGCTTGGTTAACTCCCTGAGCCCGGAGTCTGGAGTGTTTTTGTCTTGTGTGCGCATATGTGTGTGTGCATACCTGACTCTTGACAGTGTGTGTGTATGTGTGTGTGTGTACATGCACCTGTGTTCATGTCTTCAAATGCATACACTGACTGCCAAAGCACTGACGTATGGCTATTAAAAAGGCATTTACTCGAGGATCAATTCTCCATCGTGGTGTTTGTGCTTGTACGTGCATGCATGTGTGTGTATGAAAGAATGTATTGAATGCAAGGTTTTTGCTGTATGTAAGGGAACATGCATGCATTTGTAATTGTGGACATCGTGTGTGTTAAATACAAGATAGCTATGCAGCTGATTGGTTGTGAATAACAGAAATTAAATATCACAGTGACAAATAAACCTGTATGGCATTATCACTTCTCCACGTGCTCACACATAAACATCTCCAAGGTTGTGTTTGTGTGTGCGTGTGTGTGTATTATGTGAAGGTGTCTTAACTCAGTCAAAGTGTGTCCATTTAAAAACCTCAATGTGCTGAAGTCATAGGTGTGTGTGCATAGGTTTGTGTGCGCATATGTGAGTTCGGGGGTGAATAATTGAAGTCTTTCATTTGTCTGGTAATCAGTTCGTTCTCCAGATATCCAGAGTTCATGAATGTTGAATAACCCATCACAATACAGTTGGCCTGAATTATGGAAAAACCTCCTGTGAGAATATTAACAAAGTCTAGGGGCATGTGTGTATGTGTGTGAGTGTTATCTGTATGTATACATTTGTGTGTTTTTGTCTGGTTCTAAGTAGCCAGAATTGCAAAGCCAAAGGGTATTTTCAATATAAGATGAAATGCAAAAAATAAAAAAAAGCTCTCTATATAAACTAAGCACAAAAAGTAAGGAAATTTGTGTTTGGTCAGTTATTTCTTTGTTATAATATTGCTTCTGGGCAATACATTTTATACCACTGGAAAGCATATTTATTTTGCCTTATTGTGCCTCTAAGCAAATTGCGTGTGTGGGTTAAGCAGCAGAGTTGTGTATATGGGTTGCACCCATGAAAAACTTGCTAAATCTTCCCTGCCAATGGCAAACAGCTTATTCTGCTACTGACTCTTGTTTGGTGGTGTTCATTGAATTGGATGACTGAAGTCTGAAAAAACAAGACATATTTTCAGTTTAACAATGTGTTCATTTAACAGACAGGGGCCTCAATAGCATGTGGAGAACCATACACAGCCACAACACCCCGGCGCCTCCTCCTCATGCTGGTCGCCAGCTTGGTCACACACTGCTGGGGGATGGCATCCCATTCTTCAACCAGCATTTGTCGCAAGTATGCCAATGTGGTCATGTTGGCCACTCTGGCACGAACAGCACGCCCAAGCTAATCCCACAAATGTTCATTGGGGTTGAGGTCAGGACTGCAGACAGGCCATTTCATCCTCTCCACTCCCAAATTCTGGAGGTAGTCTCTGATAAACCGAGTGTTGTCATCTTGGAGGACAGCGTTCAGTCCCAGACTGTGAAGATACGGGATTGCCACTGGTTGCAGAATCTCATCTCACTATCTCTCTGCATTGAGATTGCCGAGAACAGAAAGAGAAGCTAAAAACAAGAGTCAAAATCAGAATAAGCTGTTGCCAATATTTATATAATATTCCATTAATTAACAACATGTGTTGTTGTTTGTTTTTAGGCAACATAGATAACACACATTAAGGCTGACTATCTTAAAAAAAAACAAAAATAGTGAGGTTTGGGGTTGTGCTTGATGGTTTTTGATTTTACAGTATGAAATAGGAATTAATCTTAAAAGTTCCAAGTACAAGTACGTCATCCCTTTTACAGACAACACAGCTTGCCAAAAGTTTTGTAGCCAGTTAAGAATCTTTTTCTAGGTATTTTCAGCCAGTATTCTTTGCAGCTTACTTCAGTGTTGAGATACGTTTTGCCAGTCTTGCATGAACCGCATGTTTTTAGGTCTGCTTTTACTTTTTCAATGATATTCAAGTCAGAGGACTAAGATGGCTATTTCAAAAGCTTTAGCTTGCATTTATGACACTGTTTCAAAAGAAGCTAGGATGATGCTTTTTATTGCTGCATCAACAAATGTAAGTAATAACGGTATGATGCAAAAATAGAGGAACAAGTTCCAGAAATAATACTATTCTCTCAATAAAATTTCTGTTTGTTTGTTTGTTTTTAGTTGCTTCTTATTACTCCCACCATGGAGTTTATGTTTCTGGTAGTGTGTATGCATGGCTGTCATTCTGTCTGTAAACACGATAGCTCGACAAGTTTTGATTGAATTCTGCTAAAACTTTGTATGGATGCAGAGTGGGGTCATGTTAACAATCCATTAAAATTTGGCTTTAAGGTCTTCAAGGTTAACTTAATGATTTATTGGTTGAAAATTGACTAAAGGCCTTACAATTTGAAAGCATGATTCTTACAAGTGTGCTGTGTATTGCCAACATATAGAAATGATATATGGGGATTCTAAATATCATGTTACTATGGACCCCTGACCTTTTCTTCAAGGTCAAATAAGGTCAAACTTTCATAAAATGTCTTTTTTCTTTAAAACTATGCTTAAAATTCTACTGTCCTTGTTTGTGTTGACAACATTTAGGAAATTATACTGGTATATGGGGATTGTTAATATCACATCATAGTTTGCATTGAAATATCATGTCACATTTGACCTCTGACCACATCTGCCTTTCTTGACCCCAAAATGTGTTACATCTTTAAAGAAAATATTGTCAAGAGAAAGAGAACTGCCAACTTATTTAGAAATATACTGTAGTATAATATTATATAATAAGCTTGTTATTCATGTTCAATTATTCACAAATCCATACCTATTATCCATTACCTACTCCTATATAATGTTTGTGTAATTTAAGTAAATATCTGTCATAGTCTGAGCTGCCCAGAGTGAGCCTTCTTTTGTGCCCTTAATATCCAAAAAATAAAAATGTGTGCATTCATGTTTGAAGAAAGGCTCACATTAAGTGTTTGATTGCTGCATGGGTTTTATTTACTGTGCTTCTTTATATAAATATAAGTACAAGTAGTGCACAAATACCTTTTAGTAATATAGTGCTACAGTCCGTTTATTTCAGTGTGATAGCTATAGTAACACTAAATCTTTTTTATTTTTTTTAACAAATATAGTCCAGAGAATGACATAACCACATAAAGGTTATCGAATTGTGTGTCTTTGCACAGGTCAAATAAATAACAACCAGCCTGTGAACTACAACATCCTGTTAAATCCAGGGAGTGACGGTGCTATAATACAGCGTGCTGGACAAGACCTGCACCTCACTGTGATGGGTCTAGAACCTTTCACCACTTACTGCATAAGAATTCAGGCCTGTCAGAAAGGTATGTATTTTTTAAGTGCATGAAGTGCAGGTCAGATAGATTGAAAAAGAAATCTGGTGGCCTTTTACTTGGTTTTGCTGAGTTGTTGCAGCTACAGCATCCAAGCAAGCTGTAACCGCGCTTACCCGTGCTGTCTCTAAACTTGTTCCAAAAGATGTATTCAATTGTACCCCCTGATGGGGGCGGGGGGGGGAGGATATGACTTCTTTATGACTTGTGTATATTTTGCTTTTTGCAGAGGGGTGTGGAGTAGGGGGAGGTGTCTTTGTACAGACTTTAGAGGCCATCCCAGAAGGTTTGCTGCCCCCCACAGTAAAGGCAACTGGAGCCAGTGTCTTGGAGATCCACTGGTCACCCCCCAAGAAGCCAAATGGATTCATCACTTCCTACCATATATACAGGTAACAGAAACCCCAAATATACTACACTGATACATATGGTCTGTCTGTGCTTTCTATGTATACCAGTAGTGAAAAGAACCCTTTTTGTCCTCATGAAGTTTTGAAAGTTTGGATTCAGCATTAGTTCTGTCATGATTTTATTCATGTGACTGTGCTTTATCTAAAGAGATTATTATAGGTTAAGCCTAAAGAAGTGTACAATGCAAACTTGAGCATTTTCTGACAATCCACCTCCATCTTTAAGGTATTGTTACAGTGGCACTCAAAAGTTTTTGAACCCTTCAGAAGTTTCTGTATGTTTCTATAAATGCTGGATGAAACATAATCACATTTTAACAAAAGCCTTGCAGGTGGATTTATGATGAAAAAGTACACGCAAAACTTTTTTTCACATTCTTACAGTGTGTCCGCATAAGTAAAAAAAGTGTGTTCATGTGTTCAGAGTGCCCACTCAGTCTATCAGGAAACTGTTGTGCCAGGAGTAAAAGCACATACATCATATACAAGTATCACATGCATAATAATACACATATTTGCCTTTACACGCAGAAACAGACAAAACTTTTATTGATGTATCTTTAGGTAAATGTCTGCTTAACAGTATATGTGTGTGTGTGTGTGTGTGTGTGTGTGTGTGTGTGTGTGTGTGTGTGTGTGTATGTGTGAGAGAGAGAAGGTGCATCATTAATACATGCTGAAGGTCGTGGTCTGCTTGTTGACCAAAGAGTTTGTGATCTGTATGCAGGGTCAGACCAGACTAAGCCCTTTAAGTCCTCAGGAAACACACATTAGCATAGCAGTACACACACACACACAGTGACACATCTGGCATGATCAGACTCAGGCAGACAGGGACTTGGATAAAACAGGAAAATCTCTCTCTTTCTGTCTCTCATGCACACACCTGAAACCCTACGTAATCAGACAAATGAGCTTACCAAAGACATCAGGGTGCTTGCATCAGCTCATGGCTTATACACAGGGTTTACGACGTGATGCTACATTTTTATTTGAATTCCACACAAATTTAGTGTCATTATGTTTAGAACAGTCTTTTAAAATATAAAAAAACCCAATGTTGAATATATAAACTTGAGTCTGATAGTTTTGAGATATTTAGTGTTTCATTAAAAAAAAATAAGAAAAATCACAGTCAAAATTCTGGTGTATTAAGATACTTTTAGTATATGAAAGTATTTAAAAGAAATTTTAAACTGATGAAAAGCTAATCCAAGAGTTTATTTTCTCTTAGGCGTCCATTAGAAACAGAGGAGGAGCTGCTGGTTTTCATCTGGTCAAGTGGACCTCTTGAATTTTTTGATGCAAGTCCTGCCCTCCGGCCCTTCAGCTATTTCCAATACAGGGTTCGTGCACACAACTCTAAAGGCTCAGTTCTGAGTCAGTGGGCTTTGGCCCAAACCTTAGAGGCAGAACCACAAGATATGGCCCCTCCCATTATCACTGCCTCAGGTAAGTTCACCAAGTCACATGAAAACTGGTATGCATGATTGCAATTTCCTTTCACCAATTCCAATTTCATAAATAAAGTGCTCTTCTACTAGAAAGAACCATAAATAATAAAAATTAAAATGGCCTTAACTTCATACATTTTACCTTACCAAACCAAAAGCAGCTGCAACAGATTTATATCTTCATGAGAACCAAGAAATTTTTTTAAATATTTTTTTTTAGGGAAATTGGGGGATTGTTAAGAAAAAAAAATTCCTAAAACAAAAAAATCCTAATAATAATTTAATGATGGAACTGGGAACTTGTTTTTTGGTCCACCCATTCCTGGGACATGTAAGCCTTATCCAGTGAAGGCACACTCTCCCTGCATCTCTGACAACTGTAGGAGAGATAACAAAACATTGCATTTTTTGAGAGGACAAAAATGGCCAGCTGACTATAAATGTTTTTTTGAACAGTTGAATTCTGCATGCAACACAGACCGCTGTAAATGTCTATGTTCACCTGGGTGAAGGTGAATTAAGTGTTGTGGTTTTTGTCGTTGTCCCCCCTATGATTTACTTTGGTGAAGTTTGTATCTTCACTCACAGGAAAGAGCTTTCATGCTAACGACGTGTTAGCATGTGGCTGTAAGTGGCACACAACTGTTTTCCTGTGCCACTGTGCGCATGGTGTGCATGCATGAGACGGACCGGCTGGTCACTGGTCAGGGCCAAGAACACTGGAGATTCCCATCTCTAGTACATATAAAATTATCTTGTATTGAATCCTTATAACGACTCACCATACTATTTTTACAGGTGCATATTCAGTCCATCTGAAATGGAGCGAACCAGGACAGCCCAATGGTCTCATTTCCCTTTACAGACTGGCTTACAAGAAGGACCAACAGGACCCAACACTCAACTCAACCATTGTTACTGCTCTAACTGTAGAGGTAATCACACACACATACTGCACATACACAAATTTTTATGAGCACACAATCTCATTGCTGATCACATGATCAGCACACATCATTAAAGCCATACAGATTTTCTATGTAGTGACAATAGTGCTCCTACATGCAAAAACTTTGCTCGCATTGATACACATGGAAATATGGTGTATATGTAATTACCCAGCAATAAAAACAACTAAAATTATACAACACGAAGTGTGTGTGTTTGTGAGGGTGGGTGTGCAGGTCTGTTGTTGTTCACACAATAAATGTAAAGAAATTTAGACTGTACCTGTGGCGCTTGTGCCATCTGTTTGCCAGTGAGGGGCCTGAAGACACACAAACACACACTGCCCGTGGCCTGCAGTTCTCTAGACCCTTCCTACAATTCTGTATCATGCCGGATGCTCTAACACGGGGAACTACTAGAATGAGCATGTTTCCTGAGACCCAAACACACACATACACGTTCACACAATTTCATACACATATACACACATATTACACATACATAGTATTAACAGCTGTCATCTAGTCTCAATATGAGTTGGCAGCTCACTCAGGAGACTGAGTTCACCCAAAGCTGCAACGAGATATTTGCCAGTATTTGCTGGCAACCACTACCCACCACACATCTATGTGTGTGAGTGTGAGTGTGTGTGTGTGTGTGTGTGTGTGTGTGTGTGTGTGTGTGTGTGTGTGTGTGTGTGTGTGTGTGTGTGTGTGTAGTGTGAGTGTGTGTGTGTGTGTGTGTGTGTGTGTGTGTAATACCTGAAATGCTGTCATATGACTAAAATTTCAATTAGCTCTCATTTTAAAAAGAAAACTGAATCATGGGCAACCTGGTAGTCAATAATTGGGTTACTTACCACACATAGGCAGTGAGTTGTGGTTTGATTCCCAGCTGGCCAAACCTTTACTTTATCTCATTCTCCATCTTCCTGTCTTAATACACTTGCCAGTATATAGACAGAAATACCTCAAAATAATCTTTGACAGAAACCAGAAAAAACATAAAAACAATTTAAAGAGAATTGAAAATAAAATTTAGTAAAAAGAAAGAATGGAGGGAGAAAGAAAAAGATGAGAGATTGGCAGAGCATAGAGCCATATAGCTGCTAAAGACGTTAAGAATGAGAAGAGCTAGGATGACTGAGATAAAAAAGAGAAAAGGAAGGGATAAAAAAAAGTGAATGAACAAGTGGGAGATGAGACAGAGTGATAGATAGGAAGGTAAGGAGGAGAGCAAGAGAGACAAGGTAGAAGTATAGATCTATATTCTGTCCATACATGTTGCCTCTTCTCCCTCTGTGACCTTTGGCTTGTCACTCATAATTAATACAAGATGTAAATGGAGACCTTTCACCTTCTCATTGATATGGAGCACTCTGTGTTTGTGTGTGCCTGTGTGAGATTGTATGTGTGCAAGAGGCTCATTGACATGGCACAGACTTATTTTGGTGGCGGTCATTTGTCACGCAGTTGCCTTCATCCATGCACTGCTTTGTTTAGGAATACAAAAAGAGTGTGAAAGTTAGAAAGCTCAGAGCTGATTCAGGAAAATACTTTCTCTGAAGGATTTTGCAAAATTTGGGTTTTGACTTTGTTCAGGTTTGCATAATTAATTAAGGCTTCAATAGCCAAAGAAAAGTGCCTAAGTCAGGGGTGTCAAATATATGACCTGCAGGACAGAACCAGCCCATTAAAGGGTAGAGTTTAGCCCTCTTGATGGCTCTGCAAACTTTGCACTCTGTCATGTACCAGAATGGATCGCATCATGAGAATGATGGTCTGAACTGTTAATTTTATCCAACCCAGATGTCTGGATATTCACAAAAGTTAGACAGTTAGGTCAAAGATCTGCCATAACTTAAAATAACATCCCTGCTAGATTAATTGTAAAATTTGAGTTATAAAAAACATGAATATAAAGCATGGGAACAACTTCAGGACCAGTGTCCTGGTCTTTCACACTCTTTATCCACTTCAAATTTCTTTTGTAGATGTGGTAATTGTGCATATGTGTGCATATGTGTGTGTCCATTTGGTATGTGTGTATTTGTGTGTATTGATCTCAGGCTGGGCTGGGAACCCTGCTCTGTGCCAGCTTGGCTGATTAATGGGGTCGATCATGGCAATCGGACGGAATGAGGGTACGAGGTGCAGGCGGCCTGTCTCGCTAGACACCTACACACCGCCTGGCACACGCACTGTCTCACACACAGAAATTCACTCTCCATGCTTTACACCTTTCTGACAGACATGCTCGTCACTCACACTAGTCTGTCACGGTGTTTTTATTCCACTGTGGTTCCCTTACTCTTCTTTTGCTTCATGTTTTTTTTTATTATTATTATTTTATTTTATTTTTTTTGTTCTCTATATTTTCTCTCAAGTTAGTCCCTCTTTGTGTTCATGTGTTATTTCTACTCTTTTGGGGTTCTTTGTCTATATCACTTGAGATTCTGGCCACCAGTAACCATTGTGCTCTCACCAGCTCTGGACCAGTGCTTCACTGAGCAGATTAAACTCTGTTTTTGCTGAGTGCTCCAGCTACCTACGTATGTTCATACCTCAAGCCTTCCCATGAGTCTCTCCTCTGTTCTGTATTTCATTCTTTCTTTCTTTTTTCTTTATCTTCTTCTAATCACACCCTTCACTGTTTTTATCTCTTCTGCTTTTTCCTGTCTGTTCCTATTCATTCTCTTCTGTCCCTCATTTTCTTGTTTCCCTTTGCTGTCTCAACATCCAGCTCATCTCTCCACCCTGCCCTCGTCTCTTTTCAGTTTTACTACCCTCTTTTATGTTTTCACCCTTTAACCCTTCTATACTACACTCTTTCTTCTGCTTCCCATACTTCCTTTGCCCCTCCTTTTCCCTTGGATCTGATCTCTTTTTTTCTGTTTCTCCTGTATTTCCCTGCCTACCAACTCTCTCTTTTTCCTCCTTTACTCTGCTGTCCTTTCCTCCCTCCCTTGGCTATTCCAGATGTTACACCGTGGCCCTTGGGATCGCTGGTGAAGAGAGACCACAGGCATATGTGTGTATGAATGTGTGTGTGAGTTACTTTGTGTGCATACATATGTTTGAATACGGTTGCGTGTGCCTGTGTGCACACATAAAATTTTTGTTTGTGTGTGTATATGCAACAGTGTGTGTGTGTGTGCATGTGTGCTGTATTAATACATCCCATTGATCAGAGCAGGACCCCTGACAGTCATCATCCCTGAGAACCATCTGGCCGACGCCTGACGCTCCCTCACCCAAACAGAAGCTGACACCCTATTAATCTGCTACCGCCATGCATACATATGTGTGCGTGCGTGCGTGTGTTTCTGTGTGTGCGAATGAATGAATCAGTGACAGCATGTGGAAGAGACTGTGTAAAAGGTTATGCGTTGCATATGCGTTAAATTTTTTGCATGTCTGCGTACATGTTTGTGTGCGTATAGTTGTGTGTGTCTGTGCTCCAAATCCACACCATGCACACACATACAGAGGTATACACGCACCACTCTGCCATCCGCCAACAACAGCCGGCGCTGAAGGGAGCTGAAGGGTGCTTGGAAATTAAGGTTATTACACAAATTGAGCCATATGGTCTAAATATTTCAGAGCTGAAATTTACTAGGCAATAAAAATGGCCCCTACCTCGGTAATGGTGTAAATTACAGCTTAACCACCAGCGCTAATGATGTCCTTCTGTACGCCCCGTAACCAACCGTACATGAAGGACACATTGTTTAAAAAATACCCCAGGAAAAGAGAAAGAGAGTGAGGGAGAGAGAGGAAAAGGGAAGAAGGGACGGGAAAAGGGAAGAAGGGATGGGGATAGAGGGGGAAGGATGAAGTGAAGCGAGTTAAGGAGGAAGTAAAAGAACTGAAGGAAGAGGAGACTTCAGGGAAAGAGAGATAAAGTGAGGAGAGAGAGAAAGTAAGAAAGTGATTAATATAGGGAGTAGAGAAACAGAGAGAGAGAGCGCTAGCAGCATGTTTACAATCTGTTAGTTTACCATTAAGAACCCGTCAGAGAGTATGGGACAGCAAGGGCCAGCCGGCGAACTGTGTCTTAAAGCTGATATGAGGTTTCACTGTGGGGGTGTGTGTGTGTGGGTGTGTGTGTGTGTGTGTGTGTGTGTGTGTGTGTCATGTATGCAGCCAGCATGTGTGTATTTAGGCATGCACAATTGGAAGATGTACAAGGATGGATATATTATCAGAACATGTGGTGTGTTTTTCTACAAGTGTGTTGAATAATAAGTTATGGGAAGAAAAAGTAACAGCCCTAAAGACTATATTCATAGAATATGTAAACTCTGTTTAGATCAACTCAGTTCCTAAGCTAAAATAAAATTTCTGGGTTTTTTTTCTGTCTACCATGTCGAGTAATGTACTTCTGGTTGACGCAGGATAGCTATGGTCGGAGCTGATTTAGGAGAGCCATTTCATTTTCTATTAATCCCATTGAAAAGAAATTAGTTGCACCTGTTTCTAGACAGAAAGTCATTTTATTGTAGTTTTTTTTGCAACAACAGCATTGACAATTCGTCCAAATGTGCTTTAGTTTTTCTTACAGTGCATCTGACTTTGCCCATAAAACATTAGCATGGTGCTAATGCATGCAGATTGGTCAGTTAGGGATCTATAACAGGACATAAGAAATGATATCTAAACATTTAGAAGCATAGTTAAACCTTAACAAAACTTACATGTTTGTATAATAAGCATCTGGTTCTGGTGTTTCAGTGTAGCTGCTGTCAGTCGGCTTCTGCTAGAAATTCTCGTTTTTTTTTTTTATTTAAGGGGTTTAACAAAACTGTTTCAGTAAGGAGAGATCATTAGGGGAATTGAACATGATTTATTGATATACAGAATTCAATTAAGCCATTTGGCAATTAAACTCCGATGGCCCATTGAACCAGAATAGAATCCCAGTGGTGATAGGAATAAGGGCAGGACTCCCTGCAGTCTAGACTCTTGTGGTTGTGAAGATAGAGATGGAGGCTTGGATGTAGCACTGAGTAACTTGGGTGAAGAGGAGGTGGGTTGCAGAAATGAGTCTGCAAAGAAGAATGACAGATTAGCGGTGAAGAAAATGGCTTGAAGAAAGCAGGCAGAGAAATGATTGGACTAGAGAAATGTCAGCTTTGAGTCTAACAGCATGGGAAAGCGGAAGTGATGTGAAGAATAAGCTAGCATCCAAACACCCAGGAAAGCAGTCAGAGGAGTGAATACAACTTACGCATTAGCTTCATTTCATAAACTGTTTAGGAGTTACAGCAATTTTTAATGCATAGTTCCCCATTTTCAGCAGCTCTCAAGTAAATGGACAATTGCAATTTGTAGCTCAGAAGACAACCACAGAACACAACTGAAACAGATAATTGTAGATTTTTTTTTTTCTTGGTTAAGAAAAACCCTTCACAACATCTACCCAAGTCAATAACACTCTCGACAAGGTAAAAATATGATTGTCAAAGTCTACGTTCAAGAGGTACCTTCATGAATTTAAATACAAAGAGTTTACCACAAGGGGAGATTAAAGAAGGTCAGATTAGACTTTACCAGAAAACATCTAAAAGAGCCTGCACATTTCTGGGGGAAAAAAAAGGAAAAACTTTCAAGAGATGAATCCGAAGTTAGCTTGTACCAGAATGATGGGAAGAGCTCACTATCTGAAGCTCACCACATCATCTGTCAAACATGTTGGAGGCA